>JAJMBI010000117.1:0-31610 GCA_030572815.1 Starmerella asiatica | reverse complement strand
GCGAGCCAGTCCAAGAGCTTCTCAACCTCCTCACGACAAATACCCAGTGAGTTCTGCCACCGCAGCAACTCAAGTTGGAAACAATTCCCTACAGATGAGGTCCTTATATAGTTTTCGGGCCGGTGAAAATAAGGTTTGGATGCCAGCTCACGCACTAGGTTTGCTCCCAACGGTCTTTCCCAAAAGGGAAATATCACCAAAGCTTGCTCACCCACGTCAGGAACTGCGACTGGACGTGCAACACACCGTGCCTGGTCGCCAGCTGGCCATAGCTGGCACATCTAGGTATGTATGCATTAAGAAAAGCAATTTTGTAGCCAAGATGAAGATAACAATACGCTTAATAGTCTTAAATATAAATAATAGCTAAAATTGATGTGTCCTACACCGTTTTCTTCTCGAGTTCGCGCCACAAGCAGACCGACCTCAATGAGATACAACACACGCCCGTACGCCCCGCCTGCAGCATTCAAGCAAGCCAAAAGCAGGCAGAAGTAGCCGAAGTAGACAAAACGGGTCCAAAAATGGCCTAAATGCGCCCTAGCAGGCTGAAACAGGTCCAGATAGGTTCAATCAGGCAAGCGAGCTTATAAAAACCTGAGCCATCTACATAATCACATAATTACGTGCAAGGGCTTCTATAACAGTTATATGAGTGATCAAATGAAGTTCATTTATATACATTCAGGCAGGCTAACCAACAACCTACAAGAACTGCAACAAGACTGGCAATGCACAAAGCTGTGGCCTTCAATTGATTTTACACGGCATGTAAAGCTCAAATTGGATCTGGATGTACTTAATTCTTACCTATTAAGAATCTATGCACGCGACAAGGACAGAGCATCTATAGTCATCACAGCAAACTACTCTATACAGAACGGTAACTTAATTTCGGTACGGCGTTAGGAAATCGATATACATCAAAGGCTGTTTATAGCATTTTATGTACTCACTATGTTAACGTGGGAAGAAATCGTTGCAAAGTATTATATGGTTGTACGCAGGGCGGCATATACAGGGCATGGGACACGATACGGGTAGGTCTAGGGGCTATGGAGGAGCTGTGGAGGAGCTAATGGCTAGGACCATGAGGTACGACAGAACACGCAGCCATCAAAATCCAGATTTTTGTACAGTTTCCGAGATATCAATCTATTGCTCAGCAAACACCCCATAAATTGATTTATTGGTCGTGTTTCCCAGGGCACGGTTCCAGAACCGCTTTCCTCGGAAGGGGCTATACGGGCTAGGGTTTCGGGCCAAGACGCGTAATTTATTAATTTATGCACGTTAATTGAATCCTCCACCCACCATGAGTCGTGACAGCCCCCGCAAGCGCAATTTGCGCGAAACCGACGAAAACTATGACAACAATAGTGACATCCCGAGCTCACCCAGTGCATCCTCGCTCGCGTCCTCCCCCCCGCCGGGCCCTTCTTCGCGCGCCGCACCGTTCTTATTAGAAGAAGCACCCCCCCACGCGAACCACGGCGGAGCCATTGACGAACTAGATGAGATCGATAGGGATGACGAGGCCGAGGAACTTGATGAAGTTGACGACATTGACCGGTTAGAGGAGGCCGCGGAAGAGGAGGATGGCATTGACCTTTTTGGCGACAACATGGCCCGCGATTACGAGTCGAATGACGCGCAAGATGCGTATGATTTGAATGATGAACACATTGACGATACTGGAGATTACGAGGAGCTCGATATTGGTGCACGGCGTGCCGTTGATGCGATGCTTGACCGGCAAGAATCACGGTCCACAACCAGCCGTACTTCTGGCTCCCGCCGGTTCTTGGGCGAGTTTGGCCGTGACGAAGAGGAAAGTGATGACGAAATGGACGGTTCGAACAGCTACGAGGCATTGCCGAGCCGCCGGCGTCATCGTGACCGGTTTGCTGCCGAGGAAGATGAGGACATTGAATTTGGCGATGGCGAGGATGAAACAGCACAGCCGCTCTCTCTTGATGAGCTGCGCGACGTCAAAGCCAGTAGTGTTAGTGAGTGGGTGTCCCAGCAAAACGTCAGCCGCACAATTGCCCGCGAGTTCAAGAATTTTCTTGTGGAATATACTGATGCTCAGGGCCGTTCAGTGTACGGTGCCCGCATTACCGCGTTGGGTGAAGTGAATGCCGAGAGTTTAGTGATTGATTATGAGCACCTTTCCGAAAGCCGCGCGGTGCTCACAACTTTCTTGGTGGCTGCACCAGCCGAAGTGCTGAAAATCATGGATGTCGTTGCCATGCAGGCCGTCGAGCTCGTATACCCAGCATACCGCCAGATCCGGTCGGAAATCCATGCCCGGATTGCCGGTTTACCTGTGGCGTTAAGCCTGCGCGATCTGCGCGAGCAGCACCTCAACACTTTGGTTCGAGTGACCGGTGTCGTAACGCGCCGCACGGGCGTTTACCCGCAGCTCAAATACGTTAAGTTCGATTGCCGGAAATGTGGCCAAGTTTTAGGACCTTATGTCCAGGACTCGAACCAAGAAGTGTCGGTATCGTACTGCCACAACTGTCAGAGCCACGGGCCGTTTACATTGAATAGCGAGAAAACCGTTTACCGAAACTATCAACGCATCACGATCCAGGAAAGCCCCGGGTCTGTTCCAGCTGGTCGACTGCCTCGCCAGCGCGATGTCGTTTTGTTGTGGGATCTTATTGATAGTGCGAAACCCGGCGATGATGTGGACATTACTGGTATCTACAAGAACGCCTACGATGGGTCACTAAATGCTCGTAATGGCTTCCCTGTATTCCGCACGATCTTGGAGGCGAACCACGTTCACACCAAATCAGGCAGGGATGGCTCGGACCGGCTGAGCGAAGCCGAGGAGGCCGAGGCCAAAGATACGGTGAGAAGATCCGCATCGATTGTTGATGATATTGTTGCATCGATAGCACCGTCGATTTTCGGCCACACACACCCGAAAACGGCGATTGCCGCGGCATTATTTGGCGGCGTTCGTCAAGAAAGCGGGAAAACCGTGACGCGTGGCGATATCAATGTTCTGCTGTTGGGTGATCCCGGTACCGCGAAGTCTCAATTGCTGAAATATGCTGAGAAAACGGCGAAGCGTGCCGTGTTTGCTACTGGCCAGGGTGCCTCGGCAGTAGGTTTGACTGCGAGTGTACGCCGAGATGCCGTGACGCGCGAGTGGACCCTTGAAGGCGGAGCGCTCGTGCTTGCCGACAAGGGGGTCTGTTTAATTGATGAGTTCGATAAGATGAACGATTCGGACCGCACATCGATCCACGAAGCAATGGAGCAGCAGACGATTTCCATCTCGAAGGCCGGCATTGTTGCCAGTTTACAAGCAAGGTGTGCTGTGCTGGCAGCGGCAAACCCCTACGGCGGGCGCTATAATGCCAGCCTGACATTTGCTCAGAATGTCGACCTTACTGAACCGATTTTGTCGCGGTTCGATGTTCTGTGTGTGGTGCGAGACATCGTCAACCCCGAGCGCGATGAAGAACTGGCTAGGTTTGTTATTGAATCTCATGACAAGGCATACACCGGTCCCAGCGGGTTAAGCCCCGAGGATATTGATGAAGACGAGGGGCAAGTACAGGGACCCATCAGCCAGCGCGTTTTACGCAACATCATTCATATAGCACGCACGCAGGTGTTCCCCAAGCTATCGAACCCGAACCAGCTTGCTCGGATCACCCAGCTGTACCAGGACTTACGTGCAGTGTCTTTGGCCACAGGAGCGATTCCCATTACGGTGCGCCACTTGGAATCGATTGTACGTCTTTCCCAGGCGTTTGCCCGCATGCGGCTGTCACAACAGGTACTACCGGGGGATGTCACGCGTGCCATCAAGGTAACCGTTGAAACGTTTGTCGGTGCTCAGAAGACCCAGGTGCAACGCCAGCTGCGGCGGCAATTCGCTATGTACCTCTAATGCTAATATATAAACTAGCCGAACCGGCTAACCTGGACGGCTAATCTGAACGGCTCGCTGTATGCTTGGATTAATATAATAATAAATGAAATTAAGTGAACACGATAAATGAGGCTTGCAATCTCTCAACCTTCGTTTCTGTGATATGTTGCTGGTATATTCTCAGCCACTGCGTAGCTGGAGGTGGGCGCTAATCGAGCTCCCCTAAAATTGGCTCACTGTCGCTGCTGCTTTCCCTATAGCTTGCCGGGCGCGAATTCATAAACACGTACAACACCCGTTTTCGGCGTTTGTTGAAAAAGAAGAACATCTTTGACCAGGTAATCCCCGAATCGTCATCTTCCAAGAACTGCTGGGGCAATTCCAGCCAGTACGCTTTGCATTCATGAGGACTGATTTCCTCTTCAATTGTCGACCACAAATTCGACGGTGCCCGCAGTCCCAGGGAATCCAAGGTTTGCCTAACGGGAGCCAAAACATCACTGTATATGCGGTGAAAGCTGCTAGGCTGTAAAGCGCTGAAATCACGGTCCGGGTCGCTGGCGTTTAAGGCAGCAATTAAGTACGCATACTGTTTGATGTTCCCCACTTCAGCCAGCGAGCCAAATGGCGATCCAACGGCTGTGCTCGGGGTGGAGTACGTGCGGCGTTTGTGGATTCCACCGACTATGTGGGTGCTTGCTGTGGTGCCATTCACCGTCAGCGGTGTGGGCATTGAAATTCCTGTAGAACTCGTGGGCTTTGGCTTTAATCTGTCGCTTACTGACACCGGAGGTGACAGCAACTGCGGCGGGTCGATATAGCTCGTGGCGGCAAACCCTGTGTCTGTTATGGCAGCATTGTCGTTAAGCAGCTGATCCAAAGTGCGAATAAGCCGTTTGTCGCTGGCGGCGGGCTTTGTCGTGTACAATTCGAGGCCAACGGTGACGGCGGTGTCACCGACGACTTCGGACAATTGGTGGCCGAGCTCGGTAAGCTGGGGCTTCTCGCAGTATTTCATGGCGCGTACACTGCTGTGCAACGGGCAAAGAATGGGTGCAGCCGGGTATCGGAGCGAGGATTGTACGGGGAAGACGCGCTTGTCCACTGGGGTTGTGGGGGCCGGCTGCACCGCACCATGATACTATCTCATCTCCGCTTTGGGAATGGCTGACTCAGCAAAACCTTAGTGATGCGGCCCGAGATGGGCGGCTAAGTGGTTCGAGCACCGCACGTGCGCGATTAATGTTAACACCGCATGCAGGGTGCACGGCATACGGCATACGTACCGTACAGAGTAAAGTGAAATAATATATATAATGGTACTTGTACTAGCAGCGGTAAAGCTTCACATATAGCGTGTTACGCTCCCCATTAGCAATTCCCCAGAAGTAACTCCCATGAGTGACTCCCATAAGTAACTCCCATAAGTAACTCCTCATAAGTAACTCCCATAAGTAAATCCCCATATGCTATCTCCATCGGATAACAGATCCAACGGCATTCTCACGACGCATCAGTGCCGCTTAATGGCTCAATGCAGTTCGCTATGCAGCCGCAGGGAAGCGGGATGCACCAGCAACTCGGGCAGATGCAGCCTCAGCTGAGCGAGCAGTCGATGGCCACGCCATGGCAATACAAGCGTTCGATGTCAACCAGTGCACTTATAACCGCGAAGACGGATAACACCAGTCTACAGCAATATACTCTCACTAAGTACACGTCGCTTCATATATATTTACACAGGTGGAGCTGCACGACATAGCACATCACATATCATTAAGTTAAATAATCCCAGCGCCCGCGCCAGGCATGTTTATAAAAAGTATTCTGGTGGCGGATGCTTCATCGGCACGACTGAGCTCGATCCGGGATGTGGCACCGCCTCGAATTCATGGTATGTCCGGTTAAGGCTTTCATCCAATGCCAACACTGCCGCTGAGTTTCCACACCGGTAGCAGTAGTTGGGTGCTGACCACACCGTCACCAATTGTCCATCAAACATCTCATTATAGCCATCCACCACTAACTGGTGAGCCCTGGCTATAAGCGATGTATTATTTATATGGTGGAACCGCGCAACTGGACCGCCACTAAACAGGAAGCCGGCACCGCGCGAAGACACGGCCCAGTCCGATTGAGGAGGTGCCAACGTATCATCGGGATCAGACCACAACAGATCGCACATTGGACCCTCATGAGGAACTTCTTGCTTCCTGTCTAAACACCTTATCTCATCAATGCCATTAATTTCCGGGCTGAGCCCTCCATGCACACAGAAAACGCCTCCGGGGCCGCCGATCAACGCGCCGAGCGCCAGCAAGTCAAACACCTCGCAGCACATCCGCCACACCGAGGCACTGCCGTATTTCCGCAAACACTCATCATAAAATCCATACGACGAGGAGATTTGCCGAGATTCGTGGTTTCCGCGAATAAGATGGATCCTATCCGGGTATCGCACTTTTAGGCACAACAGCAGCAGCAGAGTTTCCACGGAATAAAATCCGCGATCGACAAAGTCGCCCAGAAACAGGTACCGCGTTGAGGGGCAGTCCCCACCGGTTTCAAACAGGGTGAGGAGGTCGTGGAGCTGGCCGTGGATGTCACCGCAAATCGTGACCGGTAAAGGCACTAACTGGATGTTGCTGTCATTCATGATCAGCTCCTCGGCCAGCTCGCATACCTGCATCACCACGGCCTCGGGAATCAGCTGGCCGTTTTTTAGCAGCTCTATCGCGCAGTCCATATCAGGGTCCTAACCTCGAGTTACCGATGCACACTATAAATATCCCCAACCCTAATCACCCTCGACCCTAAAATCACATCACGCACACAGTATCATGCACACTAGCACACACCAGCACGTCACTATCAAATCACTATCATACGTTAGAGGTATATCATATGCTGTTAGAAGAACGCGCTAACGCTCCTGGCGGACTGTGCTACGCTGATTTGGTGATTGCCTGTATTGGTTGTACTAATTGTGTATTTAATTGCTGGTGTGACTGTGTTTTATATCGTAAATAAAGATACACTATCACACACTCTCATATCGTATGGCATTAATATATACACTACTCGATCTTGATCGACTCATAAATGCGGCGCACCAAGAGGTACGACAATATCGCGCCGACGCTGCCGAGCCCCAAGAAACACAGAACGCACACGAGCAGCGTGTACGCAATATATAAAAAGCGGCCTGTCCAGTACGACAGCGTCATATTGAACCACAAGTAGAACAGCGCATGCAAGAAAATGTACACTGCCGGGGACCCGGCAACGTAGAATGCACGCCATTGCCATCGATAGTCCTCGGCCACCAATGTGAAATATAAGGCCAGTAAACTGATGGCTGCACTGAGCAGCACCATTGCCCACACTGACGCAAACAAGAAGCCAAACATGTAGTACAATTTCTGGAACCAGATGGCCGTTAGCACGTAGCGCAGCTCGAGCGATACCGCCAAATACGGGATGATCCCGCCGCCCAGAACCATGATCCATGGTTTACAGTACCACGGCTGCGGCGGGATCTGCCTAGGGATTTGGTTCACGCGCATATTCGGAGGATACGGCACAGCACGTTTAAACCCCACAAACCCGCATACCAACGATAATGGCACGCTGATAAGCCCCCAAATCAAAATAAGCACAAAGATGCTACCCACGGGCACGGCACCTGAGGCATCGTGGATCACCAGCAACGTATTCACGAAGAAAAACAGCGCAAACATGATCGCCGGTAACACCAGCGGCGTCAGCAGCAAATTGGCCCGCCATAACTGGCCACCCCAGGTTTTGTAAGTAACTGCAGAGACATACCCACCAATGCCGCCAAATAGCGTGTTCAGTAACAACAAAGCAGTGAAAAACGAGCCCCTATTTGCTGGTGACAAGAACCCCAAAGCGGCCAACGTCATTGTGACCAAAAAGGTAACCAGCAACTGCGCACCGCCGCCCGTGGCAATGGCATAGAATTGCGGGTACTTAGGAGCCCTAAACACGTCGCCAGCAACGAGCTTCCAGCCCGTTTCGTCCGGGATCTCGTCGCTGCCGAGGTTCACGCTGGCGTACGTCGCGATATCCTTGCGGAGCATCCGCATCAAAGTTAGTGCACAGAACACGCACAGCGTGAACACCAACACCGTCGTGTTGATCAGTGCAAACCAGTTGATTGCTGGCTGGCTGGTATGCAAATACTGGTCCCAGCGCGTTGCCCAGGGCGTGTCGCTCGCACGCCAGCGCACGGAGTAGCTGAACGTAACTTTTACAGGCTCGCTGGCTCTGTGGGGGATCTTCAAAATCGAACTGGAGGATGATGCGCACTGGTAATTGTCCGAATTCGCCACGCTGCGGGGGCGGACCTCAGCACCAACAACGCGATACTTCTGGGCGCGCTGGTTGTGGTGATAATCGATAATTATGTCGTAATGATTGAAAAGCACCACCGATGTTAAAAAGCGATCTTCGCCCCACACGGGCAAGCCTAAGGGGAAGCCTGTATTCCGCACTTCCTCGTCTTTTCCATTGTCTGCGCTGTCTTCTCCACTTGCTGCGCTGTCTTCTCCACTTGCTGCGCTGTCTTCTCCACTTGCTGAGCTTTCTTGCTCTTCTAATTCGCTAGGCAAACCAGATACAGGTAGCCCATCAATCAGCCAGTGCTGGTAGTACTCCCTCATCACTGCTTGGACGACAAAGGCGGCATCTTTGGGTTCGTACTCAGCAGCACATACTACGTGACATTCCTCGCCTTCCAGCATTTTAACCGTGATGGGTGAAGTGTATATGCGATCTCCAAACAGAATCGCGCCAAGGCTGCCGCCTTTGGCTTGTTTGCCGCCCTCAGGAACGCAGAAATGCAGGTGCGGGTTATAGTAGTCCAGGCCCAAGACGGTTCCAGGGTGATCTGGCGAGCCGCCACCGCTAGTTAGCCGATTCACCAACACCGGCACCGAGTCGCCTTGGTCGTAGTCGGTGGGGGCCATGCCCGGGAGGTACCATGCGTGTGCGCACGCGACGAGAGCCAGTGCCAGCATTTGGCATGAGCCCTAACCCGCAACCTCACGATATGCGCCGCTTAGCACTCACCATTTAATGCCGCAACTCAATTCAAAGAAAAAAATAATAATAATTTCAAATGCCAAGAGCAAAAAAAATAGTAGAGTGACACTAGAACACCGTAATTTTACTGTTCGCAAGCCCGTTTATGTTAATACCCCGAAATCCCGTCCCTGCCTGCGAACTCCCAGCTGTTAGGCTTCTCACGTCCCTACCCTCGGTGGTTCCCAGCCCACCGGTAGTCCCAGCCCACCGGTAGTCCCAGCACAGGTGCCCTCAACCGTCAATAGTGGGTAACGGTCGCCAGGCATGGAACACCTGCTCAAACGCACGTTTGTGCCGCAAATCCTCCTGGTGGCGAGCCCCGACTGCATAGACGCATTAGCCAGCCACCCTTTAATAAAATCTAATGCCGTGGTTGGCCCCGATTCCGACACTCCGGTCCGGATATGCACGCTCAGCGAACCGGCAAATCCCGTGGATCTCGAGCAATTAGTGCGCAACGCACACTCACAATCAACCGAGAATTTCATCTCGGAAGTTACCGAGCAGCTCGTTGCCGCCACTTTGGCCCCATCGAGGGCAACTCCAGCCGAGACTTTCGGCCACCCTGTGGCGTGCGTTTTGGCCGCGAGCAGCGCGTGCACATCGCCAATTTCCGCATTGACGCAACTTTATCAGCAAAGCTATGTTGACTGCCCTGAAACCATGGCCCCCGACTTCTTAAGGTGCGTGTGGTACGTTCATAACGGCCCCCCGCAAACCACCGAGGATTTCGCCACGGTTGCCAGCCAGTTCGGCCCGCACTGCATTGAAGTGCAACTTAACAATTTGGAATCGGCAGTGCGGGAAACCGCTCGTGAGTCCGTTTATCCATACCTGCACCATGTCGTGCATGACTGGCAACAAATCGGCAATGCAAAACCAAATGGTTTCACTTTTGGCAAATTTTTCAAAAAGTTAGTGCACAGCGGTCCTCCGAGGCCGGAATCCAACGTGTTTTTCGATGCTTGTAGGGCAATGCAGCCGCACGTCGCATCGATCCCCGTACCGCGCAAAACCGGCACTGCTGACCATGTTTCCGATGCCGATTTGCAAATGCGAAGGTTGGCGGATGTCGCTTTTATGTTGGGGGATAAACGGCTGGCGTACAGTGCTTATGATGCGCTGCGCAAACCGTTTGCGGCTGAACAGCGGTGGGGGTTGTTGGCAGCGTGTTGTGAAATGGTTGCCATTACTGCTTCACTGCTGCATTTGCACAATGATGTGGTAGCTGCCGCGGATACGGCAATGTACACTTACGGCTCGCGGATCAACGTGCCGGCCCACTATTTACGGTGTGCATTGTTGGTGGCAGGGTGCCTTGTGGAGAACGGCGACCAGCTGCTGGCGGCTGGGCTGCTGTGCACGGCCCTCAGTGAAGTTGCTCCCGTACCGGGAGTCGGTAGTGAACCGGCCAAGGCGGCCATGCTTATGCAGAGTATTGCTGATGCCTATGGAAAGCGGATGTGGCTCCGGAAGCAACGGTTATGGACGATGCTGGCCGAGCTGGAGTGGGGGCGTGCTACATAATTCATAAAAGTATATCTTAATACACTATATCCTAGAGCATCCTTACAAAACACATGATACACAGATTCTTGAGAGATGCAGATCTCGATACGTATAGATATATTGAAATACGACATCCTTAAGAGGGCATCCAAGATACATACGTAGCAGACACATAAAAAAATTTTTGATGTAACATTACGATGGCATTTCCATACAAAGCATTTCTATCTTATACATGTTAGTAAATGGCATCCGCCATTCGCAACGCCTGGGTTGCAGCTAACGTATCGTGGACACGAGCAATGTCCGCACCTTGCTGCCGACAAGCGACAAGCACCGCCAGTACCCCGGCCAGCCGGTTTTTCGGTTCCTTTATACCAGTGTAGTGGCCAATAAAGCTCTTGCGGCTGGATCCGACGAGCCAGGGCAAAACAGGCAAGCCATTAGTGAGTTGGGGTGCGTGCCGCAGTTCATTAAGCCGGCTCACTAACTCTACGTCTTGCTGAGGAGTTTTAGCGAACCCAATGCCCGGGTCCAAGATGAGTTGCCAGGTGCGGCACCCGGCCTGAAGCGCAGCATCTACGCGTGCCCGCAGTTCAGTGGCCACACAGGCTAATAAGTCACCGGAATAGTCAGTGAGCGTGCTCATGGTTGTGGGGTCGCCGCGCGCGTGGCTGAGAATTATGGGAGCGCCCGTTTCAGCTGCTACTTTCAAAATTTGGGGATCCATTTCGCCCGAATACACATCATTGATGATATCTGCCCCAGCTTTAAGTGCCGCACGAGCCACGCCGCTGCGGAAGGTGTCTACGGATACAATGACGTTGCTGTCTACTTCACGAATAGCGGCAATTGCACTGCACACGCGGTGAGTTTCTTCCGTTTCAGAAACCTCGGAAGCACCTGGCCGCGTGGAGTAGCCCCCAACATCCAGAATTGTCGCTCCAGCGTTTATATGTTGTTTGGCAACTTCTCCAATTGAGGAGCGCGCAAGATCACCACCATCCGAGAAGCTGTCCGGTGTCGCATTCATGATCGCCATGATCAACGAGGTTTTATGTGGGGCATCTAAATCGAATTCCAGCAACTTGCCCGTGCGTGGTAACGGCACTACTGTTTTCTCGCCCTCTGACTTTACCGGGAATCGCAGTGAGGGCGGCAGTAACTCGTTAAGCGGCCTAAGCACAAACGAACGGTTGTGCATGTCCCTATGCGGCACGGTGAGCGTGTCCGTGGTGATTATCTCGTTGCCGTGTAAAATTATGTCAAGGTCGAGCGTTCGTGGGCCATTATCAAAGTGTTTGACACGGCCTAAAGCCTCGTACTCGACGCTCTTCAGTGCAGCCAGCAAGTCGTGCGGGCTTAACGCAGTGCGGCATTTGAAAACGCCGTTCAGGAACGACGACTGGTCGGTATAATACATAGGTGCACTTTCATAAATGTTGGAAGTACGTTCCACTGTCACACCGCGCTTAGCAAGCTCATCAATACTGCGGCGAATGTTTTCGGCACGGTCACCCAAATTCGATCCGAACGCAATGTAAACCTCATCCTTGAAAATGGCAAGATCTTCTTTAGTTCGTGTGACTTGCACGGCAGCCTCGTCGGCCATGTTTAGAGCGCACGGTTTGGCCGCCCTCACGGTAACTTCTGAAGTCGATGGCTGTTTAAGTATATCGCTGGCAACCCAATTAACAAACGATTCAATTGTAAGGTAGCTGTTATCCATCACACGACGGCTAATGGCAGCAACAAACTCGGAATCTAATACTGGGTGGTTTGCCAACCGTTTCACTTCAATGTCGATGTTCACGCGCTGCGGCTGCACGCGCTCTAATTGGTTAATTCCGATCAAAAACGGCAAGTTCAGCCCCCTAACTTGTTCCACAACAATCGGTTCTATTCTCAATTTAGATGCTTTGAGCGCAATTCGTCTAGACTGGGCTAAAAGTAGTGCCTTCGGCTGCTCAACGCTAACCTCAGCGGACTCACCAATGGCGATTTCTGATTGCACAATTTTGAGGGCTTCCAAGGCAGTTTCCTCCCCGGATTGAAACTTCACATTTTCCAACTTGTTTAAAATCGATGTTGATAAAGTGTCATAGTTTAACGTGCGACGGATATCGTCCGTCAGCGCCATACGTTTAAGCCGGTTAGCGGCATTGATGGCAATTCCTATTTTGAGCGGTTGCTTAAGCTCGCGTTTCCAACCATCCACGCCGGTTACCGTTTTCACTAGCAAATTTTTAACATAGATAAAGTCCCCCGTGCGCATCTGATCCGCTTAGATCCGTGTGAGATCGGCCGAAGGGCCCTTACCCTGTATGCCTTACCCTGAAAACTAACGGGCTAACACCACCTACTTACCCAATTTGGTTAAATTGCATGGCTGCTGGCATTTATTCGGTTAATTGTATAAATAAATATTTAAAAACGATCAGGGAAAAGTACAGGGGCCACAAGCGACCACGAGTACAGTGCAAAGCATACCCACGAACTTAGAATCTTGACCCAGGAAGCGAAGTACGACCGCCCCACCGGCATAAAGTCATCGGCAGGATCGCTTTGTACATTGATAGTAAGAATTGAGGCCGTGTACTGCGTCGCCAGCAAAAACACGATGTGGAATATGATATAATTGTACCCATCATTGCCTCCACTGTAATCATCATCCTCATCAGCGATCCACTGTGAATCTTCCAATGCCGAGGGAGGTAAAGAGCCCTGCCTCACTGCTTGCTCCAGGGCCTCCCGGCGTGAAGCCGACGTGATCTGGATCGATCCATAGTTGGGATCGTCATACCCCGCATCACCAATGATTGCCCTTGAAGCCGCCCGCGTGGTGGTGTACGCAATGGCAATAAACGTGAATGCTGCACCCAACGCAGTGGTGAACCCGCGCGTCGTTCCTGACCGCGCCCACGGGTTGCAATGCTTGTCATCGGGCTCACTAGTGACCGCTGACAAGACCAAATACGTACAGTAAACGGTGACCATTGCCGACTGGGCCAGTCCGGCCTTCGGGTTGTACTCCTGGACCAATGGGTGCACGGACATCACGCTAATAATAATCGAGAAAATGATGTTCATAGTGATGGCCGCCTGGTTCATATTGCAGCCGGAAGTGGCAAACATGTAATACATTAGACCGGAGAGTGCAATGGCTGCCAAATACATCACTGCCGTTGATCCCACCAGTATATTGCGCCACCAAACTTCACCATCGGCTTCTTCTTCCATGTTTTCAATGCATGTTTCAGCCCACGAGTGTGCGGCATCCACGAGCAGTACCAAGCCAATAAAAACAAACACAAATGAGAACACGGGAGCTATATAAAAGCCCCACCACAGCCAAAACCCGGCGGGGAGTGCAAGGAACGAAAATAGAAGCATTGCAATGTAGCCAAAGATTTTCGCGCTCCAGTACCCGTTCTGGATCTTGCGTTTATAGTGGTATGCCAGTATAAACGCTAAAATAAGGTGCAATGCACCGAGCGACGAATTGATGCGGTGCACGGCCACAAAACTCGTGCATTCTTCGCCACCGCACGCATATTTGAGAAGTTCAAGCTTCGATTTAAGCCATGAACTTAAAGTTAGCCACGATAAAATGCTGTTAAACAGGAACAGTAAAGCGTACATGATGCGGGCGAGAATGCCGCTTAGCTGGCCGCCAAATATCCCGGAAAGCAGGCCAGTAAACATTGAGCTAAAGCTCGCGCCAAAACAGCTCGCAATGGCCGTTCCGGCCATTTGCAGCGGGATCAGCGGCAACGAAAGCACGGCCCCCATTGATGTTAACTGGTGAACGGTTTCGCGATGCGTGGCTACATGGTACGGTCTGCGTCACGTGATCACGTGAGGTTACCAGGCATGGTGGCAGCAGCTCAGTGGCGCGAGATCTGCTTTAATAGAATACTGCGGTCTATAGAAACTGAATTGGTAAAGCATTGAATAGATTGGTACAGCATTGATTGAATTGATAAAGCATTGATTAAATTGGTACAGTACTAAGTTGATTGGTACAGCATTGACTTCATTAGCCGCTTGTAGCCAATCACTACTATTGCACTTCCCGATCAAGGGGCCATATCCGCATCAAATACGAGATATAGATAGATATTCCGCAAAATGAACGGCGCACACCCCTCACCAACGATTCTGTCATATCCAGTGTATATGGTGCAATCCAGCGTTTATCGCTAATCGTACAACCCTGATTGGGAGTGCAGCCTTAGTAGGATGAGGCACTGCAGTATACCAAAACAAGCCCCCCCCCCCCCCGAGCGCTGCGCACAATAATGTCTTCGCACGTGAAATGCTGAAATCGTAATTCGCAGCGTACAGCTTAGGTATTGCAAAATAAGTATAAATATGCAGTATGTAACTGGTGGAGATCCACAATTGATTGTTAAGAGATGGCGCCTCCTCCTCCGACTACTTTAACCCCCACTCCGGCCTCCTTTGGTGGCCTGGATACTCCTGCGCACAGTATTGCGAACCTGCAACTTAACACTACTCGTGCCGAGGCTTCTTTGCGAACTAGCACACCCGGTCGGTTCGATCCCAAAGCTCCCGGTGCTCCTAACACGGTTAATGACCTCATTGGCGGTATTATCGATAAAGGTTTTGACCCGGAAACTTATGAGTTCAAAGATCTGCTTCCGTCGTTCCCTGACTTAAAGTGGGAGCCATTAAAAGACGAGCCGTACACGGATGTGGCATTGAGGGCTGACCCGTCATTTAAAAACCTTTGGCAGTTCGTTACTGAAATCGAGCACCTCACGCCGAAGTTTGGCACGGTGCTGTATGGCATCGAAGTGGAAAAACTGAACGATGCCGCACGCGACGAGCTCGCCCTGCTCATTGCCACCCGCGGGGTCGTGTTTGTACGTGAGCAGCACGGTCTTGACATCAAGGCTCAATTGGCACTGGGCCGTCATTGGGGCCGGCTGCATCGCCATGCCACAACGGCCCTCCCGCGTGGGGCAGCTGAGGATGAGGACTTGCTTGATATCCACGTTGTTTATGCTGCACCCACTCGTGTTCCGAGTGCGTCCATCACACAAACTCTGCTTTGGCATTCCGACGTTAGCTACGAACGGCAGCCTCCGTCGTACACCTCGCTGAAACTGCTGGAAGGTCCTGAGCATGGCGGTGGTGACACTTTGTGGCTGAACCAGCAGGGCCTGTACGATGAGTTGTCGCCGCAATTGCAAACGTATTTGTCGCAATTGAAGGCCACGCATTCTGCTGTCGAGCAGGCCGAGGGTGCGCGCCGCAGCAACACCGCTATTCGTCGCGAACCGGTAATTAGCACCCACCCGATCGTGCGCACAAACCCGGTTACTGGGTTTAATGCGTTGTTTGTGAACCCGGGGTTCACGCGCAAGATTGTGGGTGTGCCTAAGGCCGAGAGCGATGCGATCTTGCAGCTGTTATTCAACCAGATCGCCACGAGCGTTACGAACTCGGTGCGGTGGAAGTGGCAGAAGGGAGATGTAGCGTTTTGGGACAACCGCAGCACCGTGCACGCGGCTTCTTTCGGGTTCTACCCGCACCCGCGCCATGCCGTGCGTGTAACGGTGCATGCCGAGACGCCCGAGTTCCGCGAGGATGGCAAGTCGCAAGCCGAAACGATTGATGCCGAGTTTGGCATCACGTCTTTGCACAAGGATGCATCGGACCCGCCTAATTATAACGATTAATTATAACGATTAATTATGTATGCAAAGTTTATGGAGCTGCAACGGTTGCCCACAATTAAGCACTGCGAAAGTGCAACGGTGGTGCGCCCACAGTAAAGCAATTAACAGTAAAGCAATTAGCGCCCAGCGTGCGCGAAAGTCACTCAAAGGTATATTTTATGTACATTGTACGATTAATTGGTGTACGTTTTGCTACATAGTTTGCACGCCTTGGCCCGATTTGGGGTTAGGGTGCTACTTAACCACGTACCATGGACGAGATAAAGGACGCCCTCCAGTATTTCCTGAGCGGCGTGATCGACTTCAAAGGCCAACAGCTCGCCGACACGCTTATCTCGTATGAAACTTACATCGGTGTCTTTTTGAGCGTGCTCATCGGCTTTGTTTGCCAGAATTTCGAGCTGATGATGCAGGGCTTCGCTGCTACGTATGCGGCCCAGCTCGTGCTGTGTTTGCCCATCCCCGCCTACCGCCGGCACCCAGAAACCTGGCTGAACACCGTTGGAAGTGCAATGCCCGCTTCCAAGAAAGTAGAGATTGTTATGTGACTTATTTTTGTATGTATTTAAAGCTTCGGCCTTGGCTGGTTATCGAGCTGCTGTTCTTTAACGCGGGCCGACTGGTAGCCCTTACCCTCGGCCAATCGGTCAAGCCACTGCTGGATGCCGGGGTATTTTTCGCCAATATTCTTTAAAGAGCCGAACCTAATGAATTGCTCTAAAGTTCCTTGGTAAATGATATCGGCAACCGTAAGCCGGCCATTGACGTAGTACCCGCCGTTCTTCTCCAATTGACTCTGCAAGTTCAGCATACACTTGTGGAACTGTGGGGCAGCGTACTGACGGTCAATCTCGTGAAATAACAACCGGAGAAGCCACGACAGCGGCCAGGGAACAAAAGTCGTGGCATACTGGTGAATTCCCATCATGAAAGCACTGGAAAAAATGTTACCTTCAGCTGCATACAACGCATACTTAATGTCGAGTTTCTCGGCTTCATTGTGCCAAATGAGTTCAGTATTCTGGCCGTATTTCGTCACCAAGTACTCCATGATGTTGCCAGACTCAGCAATAACAACGCCGTCATCTTCAATTAACGGGGATGCTCCGCTGGGGTGAACTGCCGCGAGCGACGGCGGGGCAAGCATGGTTTTCTCATTACGGAAGTATACTTTCGTTTCGTACGGGATGCCGAGCTCTTCAAGGAGCCACAAAATGCGAATGGCGCGCGATTTGTTTAAATAATGCAGAGTAACTGTCATTTGGTGGTACACTTATGGGGGGAGTACTGCTAGTTATATACATATATATCTTATGCAAGCAAGCTGGGACCGTTGCGCGTCTGGGCCCGGTACGGGTCGGCACCCGCCTATATCCGAGAGCTGGGTTGCGTCCTTGAGGTAGGGGTGCAGTGCTGAGCTGCTGCATACTGCGAGGTGGGCATGCATGTGGACCCATATCAGATGGGGTATATCATCCCGAAATACGCACTGGGTCAACATATATTCAATACTCAGAGTAATGGTAAAAGTGAACATAATCCGCGAGATGTGTGTTTTTATATATGAAATAAATTCATGAAACGAGCATTGGATTGCGCTGTTATTCACATTGACTAGCTCGTGTTTACGTCTCTCTAAAGCGATAAAACTTAGCGGCTAGCAAATATACTTATAGTTATTCTGAATGGCCGTTATGGGGCATTTGATTGAAAACTCCAACGTCGATATTCAGTTACTTTGCAGTAGTGAAATTGAAAATTTTGTAGTATTGGCCCATTTTTATGGTGTCAGGGGGGGGATTCCGGGTCAATTTGTAAGGGCTAGGGGATTTACGTGGTACTGGCGTATAAGTAGCTGGCACGTGATATATCTTCCCCTAGGACAATGGACGATGGCTGCCTCACATCATTGTCAACACCTTAGCTTCTATTCAAGGTAGTCAGTTTGAAATCGCTGCTTTAGAAACTCGTGTAACAGATCTTTGCATTGCCTCCTGGACACCTCTATTTTCTATTATGAGTTAAGCCGAACTTCGTAGGAACAGCCAAGCCCCACTTCTATAGGCTTTAACGAGCCGAACTAAAATCAAAACCATCCGTGATGCATACATGCTAAATAGCTTTATTGCAGTCGGCTAATTGTCTCAGTCACAGCTATTTGAAAGTATGAAACATGCATCTATATAGAGGTTAAATTATGTGGTGCCAGATCTATGCATTCCGAGTCCACCTGTAAAATAATAGGTATATATAAGCTTCTAAGGTTGGCTCAGTACCCGGCCGGCATTGTCAAAAGCGCGGATCACGTAAATACCAGCCGTGAGAGATCAGAACCTCCTCACTACTTTGGAGGAGTTAGACCTAAGAATTAACAGAGTGCTTACGCCAATGGTCAAGCCATCTGTGCCTGAAACCGAGAATATCGATGACAAGATCATGTCAGTCGTCGGGGAAACTGCTCTGGACCGGTTTTGCAGCCTCATGCCAGCGCTCCTTAGACCTAAGGTCTGGGGAGAGGACGGCGTTGTGTATGATCAAATTCGTGCTGAGCAGGCTGTAGTAGATTCA
Source organism: Starmerella asiatica (assembly GCA_030572815.1). Lineage (NCBI taxonomy): Eukaryota > Fungi > Ascomycota > Dipodascomycetes > Dipodascales > Trichomonascaceae > Starmerella > Starmerella asiatica. The sequence continues at coordinate 12,818 of JAJMBI010000117.1, read as the reverse complement.
ACTGGCCAGCCGCTGAAGGGTACTGAAAAGACTGTAGTTGACCGCGCTCCGTTGACCCGCGCTCCCCCGATAGTCGTTCAATTTGATTTCTTTAGGTCTCCTAAGCCAGATTACACTCTATAATATATGAAAATGGTCTCCCTTTGTCGTATCTTGGATATGATAAGTGGTGATGTGTGTAGAGCAGGTCCAATTGACGGGTTCGACAACGTGAAGGTCCTACAGTCTTATAAAGATGCAGACGTGGAGTTTTCACATATTTGGTCATTCAAAGAACCGCTTTACTTAGATGGAGTTATTAACCATTCAGCTCGGCCATTTCTGTGCCTGGCCGCTTCGAAATGGCCGATTAAAGGTCTTTGTCTAGTTCCAAGCGCCTAAAATTCGACCCCATTCGCGAACTTTGCAGTGGAAAGTAACCGTGAGATCGTTCCTGTAATTGCGTACGAGTACACTCTCACTAAATGACTGTAAGCCTGATTGGGCTGACAGTTGCATCTCTAGATACTTCAACCATGTTCCGTGTGTGCTCGAACAAGGGATATCGGCTGAGCGGTTGGCGGGTGGACCTACTTTACACTGGGGTGTCAGAGCTTCGAGTCAAAGCACCTAATCACATGTACGATCTGGACGCGCATGAGCACAAACTCTGGACAGAATATTCATTTGCCAAATGGCCCTTTGAGTCTTTTCTGGCTAAGGAAGTGTGTCGGTGCTATCTTGCGCAGTATATACACGCCACATTTTCATTGAGGCTTGTAACATACTACTTTTCGGAAAGTGCGTACGCCGATATCGTTTAAGTTTCGAAAATCTGGAACATATTTCCGAGTCATCATCATCAGTGCCTCGTATTCTGAAAATGGCTGGCTTGGTCGGTAAATGGTTTGAATGGTTTGATGGTGTAGATGCAGAAACCACATCACATTTCGACGATTCGGAAGCATTGTTAAAAGTCCTAGCTACATCGTCTTGGGGAACTTATGATGAGAAATTGTCTTTCGGCTTAGCTTTGCCTGCTGCAGTAAACTACAGTTTCGGGTTCACCGGACCATCCTCCTTCGACGTTCAGTTTTTAAGTAAGATTGACCTCGACTTGATCTCTGATGACAGCTCTAAGAAGGGATATCTATTCACCCGAAACACTGTCAATCGCCTTGCTTACCTGGTTGGAGATGATCCCACTAAGGATGAGATGCCTTACGTTCATGAACCGGCAGAATTAAGAATTGACGAAGAACGGCCCCTTCCGAATTCCTCTGAGGACTTTCCCAATACGCGGAGAATTGTGTACGAATTGGCGCGTGATCCCGTTTACCACTTGAACGTCCTCCATGTTGAGCTTTATTCAACTCCAGAGAGTGTGTTCACGGATTTTGAAAATGAGCATTATAAAAATAGATGGCGTCCAGCTCGAACTGCCGAGGAGGCCGTGATACACACACCACTTAGTTTATTTTAGGAGCAGGAAAGGAAATTGAGCGAAGATATTGAATATACATTAAGTGCCATAAATAATTTGTTAAAGAGTGGTCAATATTCCTGGGCTCTAAAGCACCTTCGTCGAGATGCGCAGTGTACCCTTACTTCATAAGCAGGGTCTAGCCTATCCTTTCCTATATAATTTAACCCCCGATCAATGAGCATGCATGTAAATGGCCTAGGAGTGTGGGGAAGTCGCTACTCCGCCAATACCCTGTACCCTAACTGCGGGCGAAACGTGCCCACCGGTCGCGGGGTAGCATGCGCAGCCCTTACCCTTATGAACCTCGGACCCTCCTGAATAGATCTGCTCAGGGTGGGTTGAAGGCCACTGTGGGCGGGGAGCTTAGCCAAGGAGTGTGTGACTTATGCAGTGCGGTTGATAAGCCCCACTAGCCAGTGTTTACGAAGCGTGGGGCTGTCTGTGCAATCGATAGTCACGTGCTGTCATACATAGCGGAAATATTCCCAAGCACACGTTCCATACTACCGTTACAGGTCGTACACAAAGGCTAGTTTCTTCAATAAATACAATGTACACTTCGTCCTACATTCAATTGAAAGTTGGAAATATCTATATCTATTTTTTCAGGCCCGTGCATTGTCGTTATAACCGTTGCAGTTCCTGTAATTCACGTACCCCGCGTTGCAATGGGCCAAATAATTATTATTTATTTAACCGAGCCTTCAATATGCCGAGAAACATGCGTCAAATGTTCTTCATTCAATAAGTAAAACTACCGGCTCGAATTGTTTACCCCGCATTTCATCGTATTTACATCCATGAATAACGAACACTTTAGCACCCAAGGCTCGTATCACATCGGCCGCCTAGCTTTAAAGGTGGAGCCGTGGACACGATACCGTTAAGGCGAACTGCCGTGGTGCCGAGCGGCCTCGGCAATAACGGTACCCCACAAACGTGGCGTACCTAACCCCAACTGGGAGATGCAGCATATAAGGAGCCTATGGTCAGCCATTCATTTGGTTCCTCTGTACCAAGACTTTTTGATCAGTTTTAAAAGTTAAACATCAATGATTACTTCTACTGATTGCAGCAACGTTGTAATTGACGGTAAAGAGTACAACACCTTTACTGAGCCTCCGGCAATCATTGCCAAGGAGCGCGCCCACACGAAATTCCCGGTTCGCGAGATGACATACTTCCTTTTCGGCGGCAAGGAACGTACCGAGGTCTTTGAGGAGATCAAGCGTGAGATCGAACACAATCCTGCCTTCGATCCTGATGATTTGTACGACGTTAATGCCGATTACTTAGCCGTTCGCGAGCGGACCATGGCCAAGGTCGGTGCCATTGCTGCCGTCGTTACCGACGGCCGTGACGAGCTGGCTATGCGCCAGTTTTTCAGCATGATGTCGGTGGTTGATCCCCAGAGCTACACACGTATTGGTGTCCACTTCGGTCTGTTCCTTAGCGGCATCCGTTCGTGCTGCACGCCCGACCAGTTCTCGTTCTGGGTCGACCAGGGCGCTGCTGGCCTCCGCAACTTCTTCGGCTGCTTCTGCATGACTGAATTGGGTCACGGCTCGAACGTCGCCGCTTTGGAGACCACGGCTGTTTACGATGAAGCTACCGAGGAATTCGTTATTAACACCCCGACGATCGCCGCTACGAAGTGGTGGATCGGCGGCGCTGCGCACACTGCCACGCATGGTCTTGTGTACGCGCGTCTCATCGTTAAGGGCAAAGACTACGGCGTCGCGCAGTTCGTTGTTCCCCTTCGCAACCGCACGACCTGGGCTTTGCTGCCTGGTATCTCGATTGGCGACATTGGCAAAAAGATGGGCCGCCAGGGTATCGACAACGGCTGGATCCAGTTCACGAATGTCCGCATTCCGCGTCTTTACATGTGCCAGAAGTACAACCATGTTGCGGCTGACGGCACTGTAACGACGAAGGCCCCCGCGCAGCTCTCGTATGGCGCCCTTATTGGCGGCCGTGTTTCCATGGTTGTCGACAGCTGGACGTGGGCTTCGCGCTTCCTCACGATTGCGTTGCGTTACGCTGTGGTTCGCCGCCAGTTCGCGCAGGACGGTGACGTCGAGACTCGTCTCATTGACTACACCTTCCACCAGCGCCGTCTGCTGCCCCGTTTGGCCTACGCCTACGCCATGAACGCTGCTTCGCTTTACCTGGATGAGGTCAACCATAAGACGAACGAGGTGTTGAGCCATGCCGACCCGGACAACAAGGAGACTTTGAACAAGGCGATTGCTGAGTCCAAGTCGCTGTTCGCGCTCAGCGCTGGTTTGAAGGCGTTCTCGACCTGGGGCACGTTGCAGATCATCGACGAGTGTCGCCAGGCCTGCGGTGGCCACGGCTACTCTGCGTACACGGGCTTCGTTGACTGGAATGCGTTCGCCGTCCAGGTCAGCTGGGAGGGTGACAACAACATCTTATCGCTGTCTACGGGCCGTGCGCTGATCAGCCGTGCCATTGAGGCCAAGAACCCTCCGGTTAAGCCGGTTAAGGTCACTGGGCCCATCGACTCCCCGGAGACGCTGCGCCGCATCTGGCAGTACGTGAATGACAAGAGTATTGAGCAGGGTGCCGAGCAGTACACGAAGTTCATTCGCAATGGCTTCAGCCCCGAGAAGACCTGGGAGGAGCTGTCGCAGATTCGCTTCCGTACTGCCCGCATCAGCACGCGCCAGTTCGTTGTCGAGGCATTCTTCAAGTCCATTGAGAAGAATGCGTCGCGCGCGATCCGTGAGCCTTTGCTCATCTTGGCCATCCTGTTCACGCTATGGTCCGTTGAGGAGGAGTCCTCGATCTTCCTTGAGTACGGTGTGATCAACGCCGAGCAGCTCACGGAGGTGACCTTGCTCGTCAACACCTACTGCGCGAAGGTCCGTGACCAGGTTGTTGGCTACACTGATAGCTTCGGCTGGTCGGACTTCTTCATCAACTCGGTGCTGGGCAACTACAACGGCGATGTCTACCGCGACTACTTCAACAAGGTCGTGTCCCGCAACCCGATTGGCAGTGCCAAGGCTCCGTACTGGGCCACCATCCAGGACCCGTTCTTCAAGCGCCAGGACGAAGAGCAGCCCGATCTTAACGTGCTGATCGAGGCTGAGAAGGACGAGAACTAGGCGCTCGCCTTGCAAGTATTCAAATTTATAAGTTAAACTATTAGCCGAGTACGATATGTAGTTTCATGAGTTGTAACGAATTTTTAGCTGCATTTGTATCGAAGTGGTGGTAATGGAAACGCACTAGTAGTACTACTACTACGTGTCCCAAGCGTGGATATCGAGATACGTCTAGGGTTAGGGAATCATATAAAGTCAAGGCCGGTGCACTTAGAACACCATACCCACTAAGAGGACAGGCCTACAACTACTCGACCACTCTGGCGAGTTTATCTTGAACTTTTTCAATATATACGCTGTGATCTGGCTGTCAATATAGGGAAAGTCGGTCTAGAATGTTGGGTAAGTTTTTAACGCTTGCCACGACGCTGTGCAGCCTGGCAGCTGCCAAACCGCTGGAAGTTTCATTAGAAGCTCCGTGGGTTCCCGTTTCTAATGTGGCGCTGGCGCTCGAAACCATTTCGCAGTACAATGCGTCTGCGTTTTTCCCCATGCTTTCGGTGCTCATCAACGAACGTATGAAAAATGCCAATCTCACTGCTGAAGATGAAGTGGAATTTCTTTTCCAAAAAGCAAGGGACACACATTTAATTCACAGTTCCGTGGAGGGCCTGGTTAGGCGCGAGTACCAGTTGGGACTTCAGCTGCCTGCCATTGAAAGCGAGTTGAGTATCTTCAATTCCAGTGTCGATGAAGAATCCAAGAGTTGCCCCGTGGTTGTTTGGAATGAGGGGAAATATACCTGTGACCAGATGGCTTTGTTTGCCCTACAAACGACGTCAAACCCGCTGGTGCCTGATCTGTACGCTAGTGACCGGGTTATTGGCAATGGTGATATGTGGATTGTTGCCTATGCAGATATTAATCACCCGGAGTTCCCGGACTGGCATTCGACGTTGTTGGAATTGGCGCTGTCGGGCAAGATTTCGTACGTGTTGCGTCACCGCCCGCAGATCGGCAAATCGAATGAAGCGGTGCAGTTGGCCGGTTACAGTGTTGGTTTAAACGTTAAGCGCACAGATTACTTGGTGGTGGACGACCGTCAAGCCGATAGTGAACAGCTCAAGCTTGATTTGGAGGCCCCCCATGCAATTCCTGCAATTAAGGTTCCTTTACTGGGGTTTGAGGCCGCCCGCCGTGTGCGGGAGTTCCATTCCAGTAATCCGAAAATGAAGTTTGAACATCTTAAGAACATTGTGTACAATTTCCCTAAGCACGCGCCGAAACTCGCTGCCGATATCCCCAATACTGAAGAAGAAGTTGCTGAACTATTGGCTAGTGAAAAGGAGAAGGCCGGTTTGGGTGCCTACGGGTTCAATGGGCTGTTTTTGAACGGTATTTTGACCAAGCACACGGACATCCCGTCTTTCTTTGACAGCATTCGTCAGGAATTGGTCGTGGACGAGGTGCTCAAGGCATACTTACCCAACGACACGAATATTCCGGCTTTGCTCACCAGTGGATTGGCCGTGGATATTCCGGATTTGATGCAAAGCGTTGAATCACGGCAGAGGTACGACCTTCGTAATGAAGAGGACGAGAATACTGCCATTGGTTGGATCAACGATATCGAAAAGGACCTCGTATACGCGTCAATCGAGGATGATCTGGAGCTGTTGGAGATGGCCAGGGGTCCGTTTGTTCCGTTGAGACGCAATATTCACTCCATTGTTGTTACAGGTGATATTGAGGATCGTCAAACACTGAATTTGCTGGGCTCGCTTCTTCAGCAGTCCGGCAGCCAGCTTCCTTTGCAAGTGGGCCTGGTTTCTACTTCTCCAGTTTGGCAGCGCGTTACGAAACTTGGTTTGGAGGCTACCCAGGCGTTTATTGTCCAGCTTCTTCGCGGTAATTCCTTGACCGATGCCGAGGCGTATGCCACGGCGGCGCATGAGGAGGCCGACCACCCTGTGATTAAACCATTGGCTGATGCCAATGAGTGGCTAGCTCGATTCGGTCTGGAAGACATTGGTGAACCGTGCATTTTTGTGAATGGTTACTTGCTTCCGATGGAGTCATGGACTCACCAGGCATTGCCTATCTTTGAGGCCGACGCTGACTACTTGCGCTCCTTGGAAGATGTGGCTACACGCAAGGATTCGTTGAGAGACCTTCTGTTTGCCAAAGGTGCGGAATCACGCAACAAATTGTTGGACCCGCTGGGCAATGTTCAGTACGTGAATTGGCCGCTGGATTCACCGGTCCAGAGCTTTGCGAATCCGGATGGTTTGCCGGCAAACGGCACCGTCGCACGGCATGCGGTAGTGTACAGCTCGTCGTTCAGCTCACCAGAATCGTTTGATATTGTCGATGCGTTGCTTGAGCGGGCCGAAGAGCAGCGAGATGTTGACCTTTACATTCGTCCCCTGGCTGGCATCGATGCAAGGCTCTATGCATCTATGGTTGATAAAACCTACAACATGTTCCGATTCAGCCGTGATCTGTTTAAAGCGGCTAAGGGCCACCTTTTCCAACGCAAAACGGCTCCGCGGGTGTTTGAAGCTGCAGCTGAACCTGAAGTTCCTGTGACGAATTTGCCCCTGGGGGAGGATTTCTTCATAGTTGATGGTCGGTTGGTATCTTCTGAAGAAATCTACTTGGATGGTAAGCTGATCACCATGGATGTCATGGACCAACTCTTGCAACGTGAGGCTGCGCGTGTTCGTCGCTTACAACTGAACATACCCCAAATTTCACCCTTAGGCCTTGCGGCGCTTACCTCTGTGGTCCAAGACCGGACGGCGATCACTCCCGATGATCATCCAGATCTTCAGATCCAAAACACTCCGGGAGGCATGCATGTGACGCTGGTTGTGGATCCGGCCAGTAGACAGGGTCAAGAACTTCTTACTCTTGCTGAGATTGCCGTGGAAGCGGATTTGAATGTTGATGTGTTCCTGTCGCCCTCGGAACTCGAGAAGGCTCCAGATAGGTTCTTCCGGCCGGTTTTGGACAGGAAGGTGCCCGCAGTTTTCCATACTCTCAAAGACGACGTCATTTATTCCGCTGAATTGATTGAACCCCCCTCTTGGGTCACGGTTGCTTCAGATTGTGACTACGACCTTGACAACGTCGTGCTGAACATGGTGAAAGAGGACAAACTCAAGGCGGTGTATGCCCTGCGAGGGCTTCTGATTGAAGGCTTCTCCCAGGGCCCCACCTCTCCTGGCCGCCAGCTTGAGCTGATTACCCAGGATGATGTCAAGATAGCCGATACAATGGTTATGGCCAACCTGGGCTATTTTCAGTTCCACGCTCCTTCCCCCGGATCTTATAAGGTGTGTCTTGCTGAGCCCGGCTACTCGTTTGTGATTTCAAACAGCGCTCCTGAGGAGTGCTTGAATGTGACGGTTAACTCATTCAACAGTCTTAGGCTGCAAACTTCAATCATCGAAGATGCAACCTCTAAGCACAAGTCGCGCGGCAACAAGCAGGGAAGTCTGTGGAACAAGCTTTCGAGCATAGTCGGAGGTAACACTTTGTTCTCCACTGATAAGAGTCCTACCACCGATGCTGAAGTGAACATTTTTACCGTTGCAAGTGGGCACCTTTATGAGCGGTTTGCTTCGATCATGATGCTCAGCGTCATGCGCCACACGAAGCATACCGTGAAGTTCTGGTTGATTGAAAACTTCCTCAGCCCCAAGTTCAAGGAATTTGTGCCGGAACTCGCCAAGGAGTACGGGTTCAGCTACGAGTTCATCACTTACAAGTGGCCAGTATGGCTCCGTCAACAGTCAGAGAAGCAGCGGGAGATCTGGGGCTACAAGATGCTGTTCTTAGATGTGCTTTTCCCGCAATCTTTGTCAAACGTGATCTTTGTTGATAGCGATCAGATTGTGCGCACTGATTTCAAGGAGCTGCTCGATATCGATTTGAAAGGTGCTCCGTACGCGTTCACGCCTATGGGCGACGATCGTGAAGAAATGGAACCGTTTAGGTTCTGGAAGCAAGGGTTCTGGAAGGAGTATCTGCTCGATAGGGGCTTCGATTATCATATCAGTGCCCTTTATAGGGTTGATCTCGACCGGTTGCGCGAAACTAAAGTTGGTGACATCTTGCGGCAACAGTATCAACGTTTAAGTGCGGATCCCAACAGTTTGGCCAACCTCGATCAGGACCTCCCCAACAGTCTTCAAGGTGCAGTACCGATCTACTCACTGAGTAGAGACTGGCTGTGGTGTGAGACGTGGTGCAGCGACGACAGCCTTCAGTTTGCCCGAACTATTGACCTGTGCAACAATCCTTTAACCAAGGAGCCGAAGCTCGACCGTGCGCGGCGGCAAATTCCCGAGTGGGTCGAATACGACAACACGGTTGCAAAGCTTGCCCGCAAATTCGAAGCCCAGAAGAAGCATGCGAAGAAGTCTGGGGAACCTGAGGAGGTACTGGGTGACCACCCTAATGAGCACAAGTTCGTTGATGAGTACGATGTTCACGATGAGTTGTAGTTTAAACTATATACACTAAAATACTTTGGACAACACATTCGAGAGCTCCGAGCTTCCCTTTGCCTTTTTCGCCTGCCTCACTGGCCGCTGCGTGAACGTTCGCTTAACCATATGTTCGGCTTCGCGACTCTCTAAATCCTCGCCGGCCTCAGCCGCCTTCCGTTTCTGTCGATCAATGCGCTGTTTCTGTTCAACATTGTCAATAAATACTCGGTTTTCCCTGGTTGCCTGGGCAATTTCCGCCTTCAGCTTCTCCTGACGTTCTTGGGCCTCCAGCGCGATCTGCTCGGTTAGGTCATGCCATTTGAATTTCGGCAGGTATTTCAGGCACATAATGTCGTCGTAATAAAAAGAACCCTTTTTGCCGCCTAATGTATTGCCATTCAATGCTTCAACTGCCTGTTTAGCGTGCTTCTTGTTAGCAAACTCGGCCCAGCCTTCCACGAACTTCTTTCTGCGGTTCCCACCGGACTTCACTCGTCGCTGATATGCCTTAGAATCTTCTGGTGTTAAGTAAATCCGGCCAACCTCACCGAACCGTTCAAGAATCTGCTTTACCTTAACTGGTTTCATGTATGGCGGGATCGTCGACAAGTAAACAACTCCGCTTTTCTTAATCTGCTTCAATCGCTGGCGGGCCTCTTCTTCGGCCAATATCTTACGTTCCTGTTCGGTTTTTCCATCGTCTTCCTCACCACTTTCACTGGCGTCATTATCCGATGATTTGGAGGCCGAAAACTGCTGGGCTCGGCCATCCTCATTGTCACTAATCTCATGAAAGGTCTCTTCATCTTCAGACTGGTCATTGAGGCCCATCAACTCGGCCGCGCGCGACATTCTGAATTCGTATAGCTACTGCTGCCCTTACCGTAAGGGTTTTTTTTCACTGCACTTAATGTGTGTGCGTTCAATGGGCGTTCTTTATAGACAATATAGTTAGTAAAATTGGGATATAATTAAATATGTACAGCAGATAAATAAAAATTAAACAAAAAAAGGCCGAGTGAACGGCGTCTAAATTAATAAATATGTTGTGCACGTGGGGCCCACGCTCAATTGAGCTGCACCCACTGCCGCGAAACGGGCCGTTTGCTCCATTCACAAACGATATCGAGCAGTTTCGTCGGCTCGTTGCTGCACGCATCCGTGCGGGACAGTCTTAACGGCGTGCAGTTGATCCTGTCCAGTTTACCCTTTAAAAACATGTGCTTCTCAGCCACAAACATCCGGAGGTACGACGGATTTTCCCGAGGGAATCGACGGTGAGACTGCACGCACAGCGCCACTTTCCTCGTGCTGAACTCCACGAGCTCTATAACGGCACCAAACTCGGCTTCTTCACGTACAGTAGAAGTGCATTCCATGTCAATTGGCGGCGACGGTGAGCGATTCACTTGCCGTTTTAATGACCGTTTGCTTTCCGTGCGCGATTGTAATGCACTATTGGCAGCCGGTGGGGGTGGTGTTTCACTGGCCTTGAGTGGGTGCTCCCCCACGGCCTCAAACTGTACGGAGCAGCCTCTTCGTCGTTTCAAGTTACGTTTCGGTGCATACTCGCAAACAGACTCGTCGTCGAGCGACGGCAAATCGCTTAAAGTCGGCACGCTTGTACTGAGCTCGAACGACCGCGACAACACGCTGTACGCATCGCAATGGTCGACGGAAACAGCAGCAATGGCCTGGCTCACAGCATGCTTGCTGGGCGCGTGAATTAGTTTATTATTGGACGCGATGAACAGCGAATAACATCCTGAAATGGACTCGCTGGCTATCATTCCTTTATAGGTGCTTTGTTTATTACTGTAAATTCGCAATGGGGTGTTCGTTAAACTGGTTTAAACGAGATAGTGGCAATAAAAGAGATAAGCGTTTAACCAAGTGCTGCGGACGTGGACAAAGTACGGGGCGTTTGCTTAACTTTAAAGCTGTGGGTCCCGCAATGCACGGTGATGTATTGGTTAAAGCAAACTAATAAAAGCTTGGGTATTATCGGGTGTTCCGGGGAAAATTAATGCTTAAAGCACAGATAAAATAATCTTGCTCTGGGATGTCCAGTGCCGATATGGCTTTTAAACGTCCGTACAGGCAGGGCTTTAGGTTTCCAGTAATCCGGGGCCTGGGATGGGTCGCCACGAGCGCCGAATGGTACTGTAGGGTTGGCGTGCATATTTGGGGCGCGCGTAGCCACGGACATACTTGATGATCGGAGATCGAGAAGATCTAGGTGTGCATTAGTATTGGAAGTATGTGTCTATAGTTGGTTTCATGTACCGGAAATTAATGGAAATTACGTCAAATATATACTTATTTTGTGCAAATTGCTCCTAGATCATTATATTGCTCACCCTCATTATCGTTGCCGTCGGCCCCACCTATCAATGTTTTATAGGTCCGATCTGGGCAAGGAAACGCAAGAGATAGTGGTTCCTGAAGAGCGGCGATTTCATGGGCACGTGACTTATTCTATTTCCAGCTAGATAACAGGCCAACAAGGCCAGACCTCCGTAATTCGGAGTATTAGGGGTGGTCACATGATTTACGCTCTGGGCGATCTACCCGTGGCTACGATTGGATCGGGTTAATCACATGGAGCGCGGGAAATGAATAAGCGTGCAGGCAGGAGGCGAAGCGGCTAGGAAGCGCGGCACACTGACTTTATCCGGGATCTTCAGATCTTAACCGGATTAAGTGGCAGGTTTTGCGGGGCCGGTTATAGCACATGACCGTAAATTTCACACACAGTTGTAGTGAAAGTATACCATACAAAACATCTATTTGTTTTCTTAATTTAAATCCTATCATAAATATAAACATTCTCACAGTCTGTAAAAATACTTCTCATGCTTAGCGCTGCTCGATGTATGCCAAGATTAGCATCAGATTATGGCATGCATTATGCACCCCCGCGTTTGAGCTCATTAAGGCGTCGACCTTGAGCACATTAAAATTTGTATGAAGCGGTCGCTTGCATCATTGAAAAAATTCTTAAATAGCAGATCACGGCCATTGCCCTATTAAGAATCTCGTGATTACATTAAACTCATATGTATTAGTGGATAATTTCGGCCCTGATCATCGGTGTTCGATCGGCCCGTTATGTGAAATCCAAGATGTTTATAGAATTGTAAGGCCTGAGCATTTTGTTCATTGACATCGGTGGTGAGCGCGCCATGTAGGGATTGGGCCTTCGTGATGAGGGCCCGCCCAATGCCACGGCCCGCCCACTGAGGACTAACAAACAACGCATCAATGTGACCCCTTTTTAAAGTCATAAACCCCGTAATACTAGTGGTTTTCGAGACCCATAGCTCTGTGTCTTGATCTGTGTCATCCACAATGTTCTGTAAATAGGTTCGTACCTCAGTACCGATTTCCTGACGATCCTTGGGGCTCACAAAATGATGAGTAGCATTAATAGCATCTTTCCATATATTAAACAACGTTTCAACATCTACATTTTCAGCGATTACGACCTCGTTAACCATTGTCAAGTAACAATCGGGTTATATTTCGCCAACGATCGTGGGTACAGGCGGAAAGTCACGTGCATCACCATATATCGGATCTCATTCCTGCAGAAGGTGAGCCACGTCATTGCTACGGTGGCCAATGGGGCCAGAATGTAGTTGAAGTGGCTAACACATTAGAGTTTCGTAGATCGACAACTATAGAAAGCCTGTGATCAGCCACACGACGACTCAAGGTTCAATGGAGTGCACTTCCACACCTTTCACACAGAAACCCGACGTCTGCGACTGAGTCTTTGGA
>JAJMBI010000116.1:0-32229 GCA_030572815.1 Starmerella asiatica | reverse complement strand
TGGCGTTGTCGATCTGCGAGTCAGCGCCAGTGATGAAGGCGTTGATCACAGCCTGGCCAGCGTGGGCACCGTTGGTCCTCAACTCGTGGTTGAGCGTGTCCAAGACCTGGCGAGAGTTCGTGATGGAGCCCTCAATGCCGGACATGGCAAACTCAGTCGAGGGGCGCATGACCGGGGCGGCCGAGGCAAGGCTAAGCGAAGCAATGAGAAGAGCGTTGAGTTGCATTGTAAAGAATGGAGTAGTGTTAAGTGAAAAGAGAGAGAATCAAACAAACGAATGTGGAGGTCAACACGAGAAATGGTGCCGCTTTATATATTCAAAATAATAAAGTTAATCCATGGGGTCCCATGGATTGATGAAACCGTTCTGGTTTCACTGTTGTGTACTGGTGATTAAATCTGAAACATTGGCTCATGCACTATACGTTCATTCTAGCTCCACGAGTGTTTCGAATTCTGTTTAGAAACCTTAAGTTCATTTGTGTTTGGGATCACTTTTACTTTACAAGGCGTTTCAGTAAGATTATCCACATTGAAATTTAATGTTTCAGGTTTTATATATGTAGACCAATATATATATAGACCAATGAATTATTTACCTAGGTGGAGGGATCATCGACCGCATGAAGCTGAAGTACATTTACACATAGCTAGGTTGTAGCATGCCGCGACCAGGTTGTTGCGATTATATGTACTTATTTTTCTAAGCGTTAAGACAGCATTAAGTTGTAGTCCGTTTACACGAGATACACAGGGTAGAGGCCGCTACTAATTAACTGCCAACACAGAAGTGCTGTGGTGTATAGTAAAAATGAGAGGGCGCTTGGCACATGGGAATGCACAACGGGTCGGTTTATGTAGTTATATGAGTGCTATTTAGCTGGATAGTTGTAAATATATAGAACCAAGGAAATTCACAGTTATTTGTTTTGATTAACTGCCAAAACAGTGAACGGTGTACGTATGTATGGTGGGTAATAGATGAAAGAGCCCCTGCAAACTGAGGTAGACCATGTTGTTGCGATTATATGTACCTATACGTCTAAGCGGTGCGCGTCAAGACTGCATATATCCTTTTTGTAGTCCATACGCAGAGATGCGACCAAATTGTGCGTTTATATGTACATATTTATCTAAGCGGTCCGCATCAAGACAACAAATATCCTTAACTATGAAGTCCATTTGCACTTAGTACGCTAGGTTGCGTTTGTATGTACTTATTTATCTAGGCGGTGCGGGTCAAGCACCGACAGCATGAAACCTTGGCTGTTTGAAATCCATGTAGTGAATGCCGGGTGCAGGTGGAGCCCCCCCTGCGGCCGATGTTCTACAGTTACTTCTTCTGAGTTGCCCCGCATTTTCTTCGCTCGCTTTTTCAACAATTTGTCCAAAGTTTCCTTTTTTTCCTCTTCTAACCTCTGCTGACTCAAATTCCGACGCCGGCGGGCCATTTCCGCCCGTTTAATGCGCTGTTCCTCAGCGCTCAGCACGATCTTCTTGGGCCGGTTTGTGCCTTCGATTTCGGCCAAATCTATCAAGCTGACATTCGCAGACGTGCCGTTCAGCTTGTTCCGCTGGCGGGCCGTCATTCGCAATGCAATTGGCTCAGTATCGAACTCGTCTTCCCCGGATTGGCTCGCGGATTGGCTCGCGTCCAATTCAACGTCTTCGTCGTCCACACCGAGCTCTTCCTCGTCGATTTCCTCGTCGTCGATTTCCTCCTCGACTTCCTCATTGGACTCGCCGCTGTCTTTCTCGTCAAATGAGTCTTCATCGCTAGAATCGTCCACGGTACGGGACCGTCGTGACTTCGCCATGGCTCCCTTGCCCAGCACCTGCATGGTATATAAAGAACAGGGTGGACAATATAGTAGTAGAGGCGAATTGCATCATAATGTAGTGCATTTTATTATACATATTAGTGTATATCTAGTGAATTGCACAGTATCGAAGGCATAGTAGCTTATGGTAGCCTATGGCAGTGCATTGCAGTGTGCTTGTAGTATCTTATACGGTACATTCTATATAGCAGTGTATATGTAGGTTGCACAGTACATTGTGAGCATTAGTGTCATTGTGAGCATTAGTGTCATTGTGGACTGCATTAGATATGCTGGACTGCATTAGACACTATAGATTGCATGGGATGTGGGGTAGCATAGGGTAGCCTATGGTAGCACATTAGCATGTGTACCAGCGTATACCAACGTTTAACAACGTACAACATCATACATCATCGCATAACATCGTATAACACCCAAAACAAATAACGATAAATTCAATTAGCACACCAGAAAAGAGACCTTACGGCTGCCGGGCGGGTAACATAGGGTAGCCTATGGCAGCATGTGTACCATCTTATACCATCTTATACCATCTTATACCACCTTATACCATCTTATACCATCTTATACCATCTTATACCACCTTATACCATCTTATACCATCTTATACCATCTTATACCACCTTATACCATCTTATACCATCTTATACCATCTTATACCACCTTATACCATCTTATACCATCTTATACCATCTTATACCATCTTATACCATCATATATCACCATATAACGTCACATATCATCGCATATCATCGCATAGCATCGTATAACTCCAAAAGAAATAACGATAAATTCAATCAGCACCAGAAAGTGAGACCTTATGGCTGCCGGGGCGGGTAGCATAGGGTAGCCTATGGCAGCATGTGTACCAGCGTATGTATACCAGCGTATACCAACGTCTAACATCTTATAAGATCGTATATCATCATATATCATCGTATACAATCGTATAACTCCAAAACAAATAACGATAAATTCAATCAGCACACCAGAAAGTGAGACCTTATGGCTGCCGGGGCGGGGTAGGGCCATGGACCTTGTGTTCCCCGAAGACGTTCGGACTGCGCGTTCAGCACCACGCGCGCTGCAACTCAAGCATGTTTTGGCACTAATCTATTGTTTTGGTGGAGTCACCTGCTTGGCCGCGGTGCTGTCGAAATTCGTCGTGCAGCCGCTGTTTATGCAGTTGACGTACGAACGCCGGCTTCTGGCCGAGGAAACCCGCGAGCGCGTTGCGCAATTAAACGTGGCGATTTCCCATGCACTCTCCAAGGTTCCTGATGTACATACTACTGGTAGTTCTTATGTAGAAACCGCGACTGCCGCGGGCGAGGCCTGTGTGGCCGATCCGCACGCCCGGCAGGCCGCGAATGAGGCGAGTCATTATACGGATGCATTGCGGGAATTGCGGCTGCAAATCAGTACAATCGATCCTAATGATGATTCGCTGAGCACGCAGAGTCAGCTGGCTGCTCAAGCCGAGGAACTGCAGCGGTTCGCGCGGGAGCAGTTGCGGCCCGAGGCCGTGCCGAGCATGTACAGCGTGCCCTTGGCATTTGACGAGAGCCGCAACTCGAAATGGTTTGAGGCAATCATCAAGTTTCGTCAAGAGATCCGTACAGTTAAGAGTGCGTTCCTTAGTAGTTAAATTCACAGTAGTTGTACACCTTTACACAGGTACGTTCTGCTCCTTAGTAGTTAAATAATGAAATACACCTTTACACGGGTTCTATTGTGCATAGCACGT
The DNA here is from genome assembly GCA_030572815.1 of Starmerella asiatica. Classification (NCBI taxonomy): domain Eukaryota; kingdom Fungi; phylum Ascomycota; class Dipodascomycetes; order Dipodascales; family Trichomonascaceae; genus Starmerella; species Starmerella asiatica. Next base: position 28,638 of record JAJMBI010000116.1, on the reverse strand, counting down.
TGTGGATACGTTAAACGGGTACGTTCTGTATAGCACGTCGTAGATGTGTTAAACAGGTACGTTGTTTATAGCACGTTGTGGATGAGCTACACATGTACGTTCTGTATAGCACGTCGTGGATGTGTTAAACAGGTACGTTGTTTATAGCACGTTGTGGATGTGCTACACATGTACGTTCTGTAGAGCACGTCGTGGATGTGTATTGTGGTGCTCACCTCTCTGGTGGTTGGCGCTTTGTGTCGTTTAAGTATATGTGAAGATTGAAATGCACTGGCCTTGTTGTTGTCTAGTGTGGGCCTAGCTGTGCCCAACACAGCCTAGTACACACATAGTAGATATGTAGCATCTGTTCGCGTACAGCATGTGTATGGGCAGCATATAAGAAGCGCAGGTGTATTGTGGTGCCCAATAGCCATGTGGCTTTAACATGTGCTGAACATATCACCACGTATACACCGTTGTATATTTAGATGCGTGTAGTATACACATAGCAGGTATAGTAAACATATAGCATCTGTTCGCATACAGCATGTGTATGAGCAGCATACGTATATAGTACCGCAGGTGTACCGTGGTGTCTAAAAGCCATGTGGCTTTAACATGTGCTAAACATAACACCACGTAAACACCATTGTATGTAGATGCGTGTAGTATACACATAGCAGGTATAGTAAATTTATAGCATCTGTCCGCATACAGCATGTGTATGAGCAGCATACGTATATAGTACCGCAGGTGTATGCGTGGTACCCAACTGCCGTGTAACCTGCCATATTACCACAAATTGCATACACTCACATAAACACTGTAAGTATATGCATTGTTAAGTATGCATTGTTAAGTATGCATTGCTAAGTATGCATTGTTAAGTATGTTATGCTCTGTATGTACATTAAAAGATATCTTGACTGGCATCACGCATGCGACCCGGTCGCCGTTTAGGCACAGTTTTAGCCCCCAGCCTCTCACCGCGTCGTCGCCATCGTTCAGCAACTTTAGCTGCTTGATCCTCACTAGGCCGCCACTTGCTTCGCAAAATGCGCCTCGCTGCTTCAGGGCTTATTCTAAACATGTCTCCGAGTGCATTCAACGACAATTCGGGCTTCGCCCGCTTCAATTGCCTCAATTCTTCCATTTCGTCTCTGCTCAACTTCCTTAACGGGTTCCAGCCTTCAGGGAATTTCTCTTTCAACGCAAACATCTGTTTCTTCCACATCGGCAGCGTGCGTATCCGACGCCAATTGGTAGGAACGTTTATAAGTTTGGCTTGCACAGTGCCGGGATTGACTTGGGGTGATGGCGGGGTACCCCAGTTACCAGGAGTGCTCGGAGGTAGCGGCTTTGCACTTGTTGAGGTCGGCAGCTGCCAATTGCCTTTTGTTATATACGGAACCGTGCGTTTAACCGAGAATTGCCGCACCCATTGCACAATGCTCATGGCGTGAAGAATTTCAGGCGCCCTGATACTGCCGGACTGCCTCGTTCCAATGGCCCCTGCCAACTCCCTCCAAACAGTGTGAAATTATATAAAAATTCGCCACTAATGTATAAATAGCCAATTGAAGTATATAAAGAAAAATGAAAGAACATTAGCGTTTTTAGTGGGACCCATGGTAAGCGGCCTGCACATGCATAAATGCATAAACCCTTACCTCTGGGGGGGGCGAATACGTAACAACATCAACAAGTCACCAACAACAACCGACTTTTAACCACCAACCACCGGTAATGAACTTCATTTCCCGGCTGATTTCGCGGACCCCCGCCACGGAGAAGAACCTCACCACCGTTTCGCCCGGCCAGTTCTCAATTGTGCGCGTTGAGGACTCGCCGAAGGGCCGCCGTGAGCTCATCTTTCGTGAGGCCGAATTGAGCCTCATTGCGACGACGCGCCCGTTTTATGTGCAGCTTTTCGTGCGTGATTTGAACAATGCCGAAGTTGCGAAAGAGGACGGCGAGCTTGACGAGTTGGATGGCGATGATGAAAACACCTACACTTTAGGTGCGGAAATCAAGCTCGGTTATTACTTGAAAGCGGGCCGCATTGTTATTACGTGGCAGGATTTAGACGGTGATGAAGGCGATAGGCTTGAATTTGTTTGCGCTGACACTGTTTCCCGGGATGCACTGGACAGGTTCGACCGGGCGGCAAATGAGGCATTGTATGGCCAGAAATACGGCAAGGCTGCACCCAAGAACGCTCCTGACTCGCTGTTTAACGAGTTTGTTAATGAGTACGACGAGCACGGCCTTGTCAAGATCGCGAAGGACGCTCCCCCGCCAGTTAACGTTAAACCGGCTGAAACGAAAGTCGTTGTTGAACGCCACGAGTACTCCGAGGGCCGCATTATGGACTCCAAGCCCTGCAGTTTATGCATTTATGACCCCTCCCGGGGAGTCTACGCCTCCTCAGAGAAGTGTCAAAATGTCCAAGCTGTTGTTTTGGATCAGCAAGATTTCAAGTACTTTTTAGAAGTGAGGAAAGACGGCGAGGCCATTCTAGGCGTTCCCGTAAATGATGATCTCAATTTGTACATGGATTTAGTGAACCGCGCCCTTGTGTTTAACTATTTGTTCAACGACGCGCTGATGTCGTACCTTTTGCGGTTTGAATCTCAAGACGATCTTACGGCGTTTGAAAACACTGTTTCCGTAGCAATATTTGAAGACAAGAATCGGCTGAGGTGGGGCAGCGTGCCTGAAGATGAGCAGCAGTATCTCACGGATGCAATGGGCCGCATGGATATCGACACCAAGGAAGATTATTCGTATTTGGACGAGGCCGAAGCACAATCAGATGCTGAGGCCGCGGAAAGTGACGATGTTGACATTAGCACCGATGAACCATTGGCGAAACCCGGTGTGAAGAATTCCGCTTTGGAAGTCGGCCACTGCAACGACCGCACATTTGTTGTTCGCGGCAACCATATTGGCGTGTTTAAGAACACCGACCGCAGTTTACAGTACTCAACGACCATTGAAGGGCTGGACTTCGATCCGACACGGATAATGCTGCACGAACAGGACCGAAAGCTGATCTTGCAATCGAAGACGGCTGAGGATAAGCTGCACCGCATGGATCTCGAAACGGGTAAGATCGTAGATACGTGGGATACGGGCCGTGAAGTTATTGATTTCAACCCAATAACGAAACTGGCCCCCACAACGAACGAGCAGAGCCTTTACGGCGTCGCGAAGCAGAGCATGTTCAGGATTGATCCGCGCGTGCAGGGCGGGAAAGTTGATAGCGGTAATGAGAAAGTTTACAAGACGAAGAATTTAGCACTGTCGAAGATCGCCACCTCCGAGTCCGGCTTTATTGTTGTGGGCAACCACCGCGGCGAGCTACGGCTTTACAGCAAGCTGGGCAAGAATGCCACAACACTAATCCCTGGTTTAGGCGACCCGTTTGTTGGGCTGGACATCTCTGCCGATGGCAAGTTTGTGTTGGCTACGTGCGACAAGTACATACTGCTCGTGGAGACGATAACGGCAGACAACAACGGTTTCACGACTAAGTGGTCCAAGGATTCGCGGCCGCGGCCCCGGAAGCTGCAGATCACACCGGAGAATGTCGCTTACATGACGATGCAGTCGCACAGCCCGATCAAGTTCACACCGGCGAAGTTCAACACCAGTGTTGACTCGACAGAAACGTCGATCATCACGTCTACGGGACCATACTTGGTGACCTGGAGTTTGCGCAGCGTGTTGAGGGGCGAGGCGTACTCGTACAAGATCAAGGCTTATGGATCAACAATCACTGCTGAGAACTTCAAGTTCGGCACGGACCAGCGCGTCGTGCTCACCCTCGAAGACGAGGTTAATATGGTCGCCAAGTCTGCGTTCAAGGCACCTGATGCTGTGCTTAAGACTAAATGATCCCAAATGATATATTTCTATATAAACTCCATACTTTATTTGCCATCCAACCCACGAACACAACAACTCTATAAATTCTATACTTCACGTCAACACTGGCCAACACAGACCCCGCAGACCAAACATTCCGGTAAATTCTGTATTTTGGTGCCAGCACAGACTCACGAACACAACAAACTCTATAAATTCTATACTTCACGTCAACACTGGCCAACACAGACCCCGCAGACCAAACATTCCGGTAAATTCTGTATTTTGGTGCCAGCACAGACTCACGAACACAACAAACTCTATAAACTCTATACTTCACGTCAACACTGGCCAACACGGACCCCGCAGACCAAACTTTAGGTAATTCTATACTTTGGTGCCAGCACAGACCCACCAACACAGAGCCACACCAACAATTAACCAAATATTCCCGTTAACTTGATGCCACGGCCGTTGAAGTACTATGTACACCGTGGTACTACCCATGCCGTGCTAACCGACACAAGCCCGCTTTTACCATATGTATATATAAATTCTATACCCGTTTTCTCGGAAATACTTCATATTTGAGCTCCTCCTTGAAAAGTTTCCAGAACATCTTACGTTTTAAAATACGGACCTGCCGCTTTTCAATTGCCGACATCAATCGGTCGTCTCTCGGCAATGGCGTGCCATTGATGCGGTGCACCATGCGGTGGAAGCTCGGCGATGCTAAAAACTTACGAACGAGATATTTGTGGGCCGCGTGCTGCCACGACATTTACTGGCTGAGGATTTGGTTACGCGAGAGGAAATGGAACGCCAAAATTAGAACAGTTGCCGTGACGCCCAGGGTAACTACGAGATTCGACAGCTGGTGATCAGAAATCATATGCGTAGTTTTGGTGGATCGACCGTGGTCGAGATATGAGGCTAATTTAGCCAGGAAAACGGCCAACCAATGACACGTGACACATGACACGTGACCGGGGATACGGGGCTCCGCTCCGACCCGCTCAAAAAACGGTATGCTGACTACGCGTCATTCTCTGTAGGCTTTCCCGCTAATTACAATAAGCCTCATATTTCATAGAATTTAAAAACTGTGCGTAGCGTTTTCACTCACGTCTAAAGCGGTTAGAGTTAAAAAAATAGGTAGATCTGGCGAGATTCGGCCGTTTAGGGGCGAGCAGATTTGCGTTTAGGCGGCGAATACGAGCCCGTCGGGACCACGAGCGCCCCACGATGACGTGTGGCTTAATCAGAGTGCATCCAGGTATCTGTTACGCCATCGCAGCTGGCGAGCCGAGGATAGAGTGGAGGGGGTTAGGGTTATGTATATGAAACCTAAAATGACATCTTCAGCTATAGTTCCGCGGCTACGCAGGTGGGCTATACCGAATGCAGGTTGTAAGCGCGCTGGCGTAATGCGGGGATTGCGAGTTTTTGGGCCTATCAGCCCTGATAAACCCGGCACGATCCGTGATGCAAGCTCTTAGTGACGCAACACATGCGTTTAAACGCCTTGACGGCGCTCGATGGCCCCAGAGAATATTGTGTGCACATGCTGCTACGGCGCTGGTTTGATAGATTGCGGGGTAAAATAAACCTGGCATACATTTATTTTTTTTTCTTAAATCTAGATAACCAATGCCATCGCCATACGTAAATGACGTAACGCCCAGGATTGCGTTTAGATTTTAAAGATCCATGCACAGCGTTTTAGTAAACGGACTTCGATTCGCGCTCGATTAAAAGCGAGTGGCACTTGTGTCATCCATAGCTGAGCCTAATGAAGCCACGGCGATATAACCCTAATGGTATAGTCATGTTTGTAACGGCAGGGGCCCACCCCTCTCCGCGCATAAGTACCGGGAGAGCTCGCCGGATAAGTGGTACTTTAGCTGCCGGGTGAGGGTAACAAGCACCTTCTTTTTTCCCTCCAAAAGAGTTCCCAAAGCGCGCGGGAGACCACTTTAGGCACCCACCCCCCCCGGGTTTTTTATACATTAAAAGCCGCCGACCATAGGTGTTTCCCTAGAAAAAAACACAACCGGTTTATTTTTTAAAACCAGTTTTTCTCCCCTAGCCTGCTGGACGGGTCTGCAGATCATCAATGGCGCGCACGGCAAAGGCAACGTTTCGCCCCGTAAGACTTCCTGTGGATGCCAGCACTTTAGCGTTGGCACCGGATCCCTGCCATTGCGTGGCTGATGCCGAATTAGAGAACCGTTACAACCTGTTACGGGCTGAGGAACATGCTCGTAAAGAAGGCAAGTGTGGTCCGCAATGGTCGACGGAAATAGCGACAAGAACCGAAAATCTCGGCCGCAATAGGTACCCCAGCGTGGTCCCGTGGGATCATTCCCGTGTAATGCTGCCCGTTAAACAAGGCCTGAACGACTACATCAATGCCTCGTGGGTCGAGCTCGGCAGCCGCACGTACATAGCGACACAGGGCCCTCTTCCATCAACAATCAACGATTTTTGGCAGATGGTGTATGCGTACGGCGGTGAGCCCGCGATCATTATTATGTTGACAGCCCTTCATGAACACTCCGTGGAGAAATGTGCCAAGTACTGGCCCGACACGAAAAACATACCCCTCGTGCTCGAAGCCGGCAATTTTCCGTTTGGATTAACCATTGTGCTGGAAAAGCACCACCACAGCCATGAGCAGTACAAAGTGCTCACTTTCAAGCTTATTCCGTCCGACGACAACTTCCCTACGCGCACAGTGCACCATGTGTACTACCATTCATGGATGGACCTTACCAAACCGAGCGCGGATGCAGATTTGCGTGCGTTGATCCATTTCGTGAACAACAATTTACGGAATCCGGCCGCACCGCCGATTGTGCACTGTTCCGCCGGCATTGGCCGCACGGGCACGTTTATTGCCATTGACGCCCTGTTGTCGCGGATAGATGCCGACATTATACCCGCCATTGAGCCGCGCATCATTCCGATTTGGAAAGTCGACACGCGCGTTCTGCAGTACCGCGCCAGCCCGTTCACCGGCGGCCGCGACGAGCACGGCGGCAGCGGTAGCGGACACAGCCCGATCCTGTCGAAATTCGACGTTTCCAAGGCCTCGGCACCGCCGTCAGTAGCGGGCTCGTCTTCAGCTTCTGAAAATACCTCATCTTATGAGCCGAAGATGAACGGGCACGCCGAGTCGTGGCAGGCCGGGCAAACGGATGAGTACAGCTGTACATCAAGCCGATTCGATTTGGAGGAGGAGACCTTTCAGGATGCTAATGATGACTTGCTGTCGGTGTCGGCCTCGCTAAAGACGCTGAACACCCACCGCGTTTCGAAACTGTCGGCAGCGCTCAGCCAGCAGGATGGCGATCAGGGTGACTATGAGTCGAATGAAACGAAGTGTGAGGAGTGCTGTGAGCCGCAGCGGTCATCAGCCAAGAGTGGGCCGGCCATTAAGAAGGTTAAGGCGAAAATCACGTCGGTTGCACCGGAAGTGTTCTCGGAAACACCCGCCACGGTGGACGTACGCCAATGGTTTGATGAACGCGATCCGGTGATGTCGACAATCCGCACGCTGCGCAAACAGCGGCCTAAAATGGTGCAGGGAAAGCAGCAGCTGGGATATATATATGACCAGTTTGAGGTCGGCCAGCAGCTGGCACGGGCATCGCACTCTTTGGGGCTTAGACGGCGAGCCACAGTGCACCAACTGCCTCGCTACGACTCGTCGCCATCGGCCCGGTCGCCGGTAGCGGTGAAGCCGCGCAAAATCTTCAGCTTTTCTTCCCGGCGGGAGTCCTCCGCCAGCTCACAGAGCGACTCTTCGGGAGCCAGCGTTTTTTCGCAGAAGTCAAAATTGAGCTTTTTGTTCAACTCGTCTATGCTCCGGTAGCGGCGATTACTCTGCCTCTCATCTTTTTATTATTATTATTATTATTTCTCGTGCGTGGTGTTTCTCTCTCATGCATGAGCATGGTATATGTTGTAAATTCCCACCCCTCCCTCTTTTGTCATGCTTCAGAATGCTATTAATCAGTTGTATTATTTCATTGCATTTATATAAGTCGTGATATATATTTCGTTAACCCGAGCACATCTCGCACGACTCGGGGTTGTTGATGGAGCACATGATCACCTTATCGCTAAAAATGTCGACGCTGCCTTTCTTAATGCCAACATCATCATCTTCAACCAAGGTGGAGTCGACGTCTTCTTTGCTCGCCACGGGTTCTTTGCTCGCCACGGGCTCTTTGCTCGCCACGGGCTCTGAAGGCTCGCGGGAGATCGACAGCTTCTCGATCTGCTCCTTAGGCACCGCCGCGTCTTTGTTCTTCGTCATCGACTGCACCTTGATGTACTGCTTCCGCTTGATCTCACGAACGGCAGTGGACTTGTTTTCAAGCAGTAGCGATTCCTGGTCCACGGTGAACTGGATCGGCGCCGAGGCGGCCTGCGTACGCAAGTAATACATACCAGTCTTCAACCCCTTGGACCAGCCGTAGAAGTGCATGCTCGTGAGCTTGCCCATCGTCGGCGCCTGGATGTAGATGTTGAGGCTCTGGCTCTGGTCGATGAACGGCGAGCGGTCCGCGGCCATGTCGATGATAACCTTCTGGCTAATCTCCCACACGGTCTTGTACAGTTCCTTGATGTCGTCCGGGATCGACGGGATGTTCTGTATAGAGCCATCCGAAGCTACCAACCGGTTCTTCATGTCATCGTTCCAAAGGCCCATGTCGACAAGGTCTTTCAACAAGTACGGATTGACGATCTGGAACTCACCGGCAAGCACGCGGCGCGAGTAGAAGTTCGACGTGTACGGTTCAAAGCACTCGTTGTAGCCGAGAATCTGCGACGTCGAGGCCGTGGGCATCGGGGCCACCAGCAACGAGTTGCGCAAACCAAACTTCGCCAGATCGGCCTTGATCGTGTCCCAATCCCACAACTCAGTAGGGGTGACGTCCCAAAGGTCGTACGACAGCTGACCCTTTGAGGCCGGCGAGCCTTCATACGACTCGTAGGGACCTTCTTCACGGGCAAGCTCAATGGAAGCCTCAACAGCACCGTGATAAATCGTTTCAAAGATCTGGATGTTGAGCTCCTTAGCCTCGGGAGAATCAAACGGTAGCCGCAGCATAAGGAAGGCATCGGCCAAACCTTGCACACCCAGGGCAATAGGCCGATGGCGCATGTTGGACCGGCGTGCGGTCTCAACCGGGTAGAAGTTACGGTCGATGATCCGGTTGAGGTTGCGCGTGATCACCTTCGTGACGTCGTGCAAACCTTGGAAGTCGTACTGCACACCGTCCTTCGTCGCCTTAACAAATGCGGGCAATGCAATCGACGCGAGGTTGCACACGGCGGTCTCCTCGGGGCTCGAGTACTCGACGATCTCGCAGCACAGGTTCGAGCTCCTGATCGTACCTAAATTCTTTTGGTTGCTCTTACGGTTGCAGGCGTCCTTATACAGCATAAACGGGTTGCCGGTTTCCGTTTGGGCTTCCAAAATCGCGTACCACAACTTCTGGGCCGGGATCGTGCGGCGTCCTTTACCGTTCTGCTCATAGGACAAGTACAGCTTCTCGAATTCGTCACCATAAACGTCGGCCAAGCCGGGGCACTCATTAGGGCACATCAGCGTCCACGGCTCGTTGTTCTTCACACGTTTCATAAACAAATCGGGAATCCACAACGCCATGAAGATGTCCCGCGCGCGCGTTTCCTCTTTACCGTGGTTCTTACGGAGATCGATAAAGTCGAACACGTCAGGGTGCCACGGCTCAAGGTAGATGGCGAATGCACCAGGACGTTTGTTGCCACCCTGGTCGACGTACCGTGCCGTGTTGTTGAAAACACGCAGCATCGGCAGCAAACCATTAGACGTACCGTTCGTGCCGGCAATGTACGACCCCGTGGCGCGGATGTTGTGCACATTGAGGCCGATTCCTCCAGCCGACTTCGAAATGAGAGCGCACTCCTTAAGGGTGTCGTAAATCCCCTCAATCGAGTCATCCTTCATCGTGATCAAGAAGCACGAGCTCATCTGCGGGCGGATCGTGCCAGCGTTGTACAGCGTGGGCGACGCGTGCGTGAAGTATTTCTGCGACATCAGATTGTAGGTTTCCAACACCCGCGGGATGTTGTCGCCATGAATGCCGATGGAAACACGCATGATCATGTGCTGCGGGCGCTCGTGCACTTTGCCATCGATTTTCAGCAGGTACGCGCGCTCCAAAGTCTTAAAGCCAAAGAAGTTGTACGTGAAATCGCGGTCGTAAACAATTGCCGAGTTCAGCTCGTCGGCATGCTTCTGAACAATGTTGTAAACTTCTTCGGAAACCATCGGCGAGGGCTTACCGTTACGCGGGTTCACGTAATGATACAAATCGTCAATAACCTGGCTGAAAACCTTTTTGGTTTGCTTGTGGAGGTTCGAAACGGCAATGCGGGCTGCCAAAATCGCGTAATCGGGATGTTTAGTCGTCATCGAGGCAGCAGTCTCCGCAGCCAAGTTATCGAGCTGAACGGTGGTGACGCCGGGGTAGATACCGGTACTGACGCGTTGCGTGATGGCAGCAGGATCGACATGCTCGGTGTCAAGGCCGTAGCACAAACGGTTCACGCGCGACGTGACCTTGTCGAAACGGACGTTTTCTTTGCGACCGTCGCGTTTAATAACGAACATTCTCTCGGTGGCTTTCTATAAAGGGAGAAGGGGAGGATTTATATTGTAAAAATTTTTTTTTTTTTTCAAACTACCGACTGAGATGTTCAAAGGTGGACGAGAAAACCCGGCGCGACGCGTTGCACTAAATAGCAATTTAACTAGGGCAAGGAACGGGTCTGTGCACGCGTCGGGATGATTATGCGACATTAACAAACATTCACCAAAATGTGGGTTTGCTGATGGAGATTTTTTTATAAATGGAATTCATGCATGCTGGAAACTAACTGATGAGCAGATGGACCAAAAATCGCGGGTTGTTCACTTAGATACATCAACATACATGAATACCTACTTACAGCGGTAAATAGCCTGTGGGTTAAAAGCCTGCTATAGTGGGGGGGAAGGGGGGGTGGGTGTGTGTGTGGGAAAGTGAAAATGCACCCTAACCTCGAGCGGTCCTGGACCCACTACGCTCGCGGTATGTACATCGGGCAGCCGGCCTGCCCTCCTTAGGGAAGAGAGAAAGAGAGAGAGAGTGTGTGTACGTACTGTGTACATCGGGTAAGCAGGACTCAGTGGCGACCCTAACCCTCGGTGACGTTTAGCCCTCACCCAGAGTGCGGAATCAGTGATGGCCAGATCACTGCTGAGTCAGCCGGGAGTGATGAATATGAAGATCGTATCTTGCAACCCAACCGCATCCCGATTCTCTCAACTTTTGGACACACCGTACGGTCACACTTACACGCAATGGACACGGTACAGAATATTGGTAGCGTCATCGTCGGTAATGGCAACAACCAGGCAAACATTGCCAACGCCCAGCAGGTCCCCCGACAGGATAACGAGCCTCCCGCACGGTACTATGCGCCTCCCATCCCGCCCACCGCCACAAACGACAGCCAAAGTGCGCCGCTCATTGAAGCTCGTCGCGTGCCGCGACGCGAGTTTTTGAGCCGCCCGAACTGGCTTTTTGGCCACAACGAGAACGTGCTTTTCTGCACTGCCTTAAACGCGTTGCGGTTCAGCGATCAGAACAACGTGCCCCGCAAATTTATTGAGGAATGGCTCTCGGACCGCATGGTCAACATGGAAACGAACTGGCGGTCCGGAGCGCGGTTCTTAAGCGACACAATCAATGAACTGACCAAAGATCCTGCGAAATTCGAGATCAAGAAGCTACGGATCTGGCGGAACCGCCAGCGCGGGTTCCACAACCGGTATCAGCTCGATTTGCGGGCGGCAGAGCGCGCATATCAAAACGTGTCCACTGAGGAGAACCGCGAGAAGCTTGAGAAAGCACGGGCGAACGCGAGCATCCCTGTTGATGATTTGAACCCACCTGAACCGGAAGTGGCTGAAGTGGCCCTTGAGGAACTGCAAACGAAGATTATCCGCCGTTTACAGGGCCAAACCGATAGGCTGGACATGGCCGAGCATTTGGCGCACAAACCGTATGAACCGCCGAATGCTGAGTATTTCGAGGAGCTGCAGCGCGATGTGTTGGATGCGATCAGAGAGAAGCACTACGAGATCGCATTGGAGCGCGACAAGGTCGAGTTGAAGTCGAAGCAGTCGCGCAAACGCCGACGCAACCAGGTGTCGAACGGCACGACCATGAGCGGGTCCGCAACGCGCGTCAGGTTCACAAACAGGGAGATCGCGATGCTCATTCACTGGGTGTACACATACCCGAAGGCGTACTGGTCTGAACGCATTTACGAGTTTTACACCGAACCGGGCAACGCGCGGTCTGCCGAGCACGTCAGGGACAAGATCCGCGATTTGATCAATAGGTCGAAGGACGAGAAACGCGGCGGGCTGAGTTCCGTGAAGGCGCGGTCGCCGCAGTCGTATTTCTCAAAATCGGCCGAGAGCGAGGAGATGCACACGCTCGCCACCTTTGACCTTAAGGATTTCACGTACCCGGAGGGTGTGCTCGAGCATGACCCGCAAGGTCGGTATTTTGATGAGGAACGCTTGGCCTGGACAGCGGGCCCGTTACCGGCCGAGTACGTGCAACGGTACCATGCCGAGGTCGAGCGGGTCCGCAATGTCGTTAAGAGCAAGGTTGTGCGCACGGTCGAAAAGAACCTGACGCGCGATCCGCACAGTGATTCTGCAGTGAGTTTGTACGATGAGAGGTTGGGAACGCAGCAGCCGAACCTGATCGGCCACCAGCAGTTCAGCCAGGGCCACTACACTGCGGATGCTGACTTTGCCCTGGCCAAGGATTTGGAGGCGTCGAACAACGGGTACTACCGTGGCCAGGAGAAGGTGAACCCGGATGAGATAGCGGCTTTGGCCAATGCAGCGTTGGCGAAAACAGAGACTGACTCAGAGTTTTTGCGGCTTGACCAGGAAGCCGAGCCCCACGAGACTCCTGTCGACCCGCAGATGAAGCGGGGCCGGAAAGCGAAACACGCGAAGCGCTAATCGTTAACTTTTTTTTATTTAATTCTTTTCCTTTTTTTTTTGAATTTCTTAATTATTGTTTGTAATTGGTGGATTTTATTTGGTGGATTTAATTTGATAGTGCTCTTTTCCCCAGTAGCGGTAGTGGCTTACGACATCCGAATCGCCAAGAATGGACAACGCTGTGCGCGTGATTGTCCAGGCCGTAAACGACCTCGATTTCAATTTGGCAACGAGAACAGTTGACAACGAGCTGTCTAAATCCCCGCAAAGCGATGTTTATAGTGCCCTTAAGGTATACGTGCACCACCATGCGCACGACCGTGAAGCCGTGCTTGCTGCAGCAGATCTTGCCGTGAAAGTATGCTCCAAAAAGACTTTGGAAATGTTTTTGGTGCCGGCATTGATGGAATACCACGCCAATGATCTGCTTTCCCTGGCATTCCAAAGGGTGAATCGGTTAGTTCCCAAAGACCACGAAGTGCGTGATGCCTGGCTCGAAAGCTCCCTGCTGGTGGGCGACTTGACGTCGGCACAGAAAGCATTGATGTCGATGCAGCGCGATGCGAAAAATTATCGGCTCAACACATTCCAGTGTTGCCTTGTCATGGCTCTGGAAAGGCCCAACAAATTATTCCCACAACTCGCAGCACGCATGATCGATAAAGTGTTACCCGCGACGTCGCCGCAGGAATGTTATGTGGTGGCGCTTGTGCGCAAAATGACGTCCGACAAGCTAATGGTCGAGTATTTACAAACTGCCGTTGAATTCCTGGCTGGTTCGCTCGAATTACAGCTTTTGCTGCTCAATGGATTAACAAAATTGGAGATGTGGGAGCCGTTGTTTGAGTATGCGACAGCGCAATTGAATAGGATCGATTCGTATAATTATTGGCAGGCATTGAACACTGCCGCGATCAAGTTGGGTAAAACAGCTGAGGTTAAGACGTTTTGCGCTAATTTTAAGGGACTCAATGCAACGCTTGCGCGGGTGGATATGGCGTTTAAGGCTGGTACAGACACCACCAATGCGATCCAGGCTTTCTGGAGCGGGTTCAGTACGAAACCGAGCACATATGAGTACTTGAAACCGTATATCACAGCCCAACATTTAAGTGGGCTGGACGCAACGACGTTGGGCGCGCAAATTAACTTAGCTAAATTGAAATTGCATACTGGCGAGCCACTCAAGATTGTTGAACTGGTAGACATGTATGAACAGCACCGCTTAGAAGCCCCCACCGAAAAAACCGATTATTTTGTCGGTTCAGATGCGTTGATGATGGCCGCAACGCAAATTCTGCGCCGGCACGAACCTTTTGCGCGCGAGCAGTGTATCTCCATGCTCGAATACGCGCTCAAAACCGACCCGTACAACTTCTATGTAAAACTCGCACTTATCGAGTTGTACGTTTCCCTAGGTAATCTCGCAGCAGCCCAGTCGCATTTCGACTCGCTTTATATCAAAAATATGCAGTATGAGACGCTGGGCCACCTCCTGTCGACGCGGATCGCTACTTTGGACCCCGAAGTCAGCAGTGCAGTGCTCCGTAGACTGCGTGCGGTGTACAAAAAGATCCCGAATTCGGGTGTTTATAGCATGGCGGCTTTACGCAACGCCGCATTCACCCAGTTCAGCGGAATCTACGAGCTCGGGGTCAATTTGAACAGGAGTTTGGGCCAGGCCCTTGTAGAGCTCGAAACAGTAACGAGCGCGCGGCTCACGCGCGGTAAAGTTGACTTTGAGGGCCTTACAGCTATTCACGAACCGGAAACCGGGTTGGTGGACAACCGCGATTTCAAAACGCGATTTGTTACTGTGGGCGATTATCTGGGCCCCCGGCAGAAACACGAATATGTGGCCGTGCAACGCGCAAAGGAGCTGTGCGTGCGGGCGAAAATGCGCAATTTACCAACTACTGAAGCCAACCAATTAGCAGCGCGCGCATTGGCCTGTAATGAATTCACTACGGTGGAGCAGTGGAACGTGCAGGCCATACAGTCAATTTTACTCGATGAAGCCGTGCCAACCGCCCCGAATTTTAACACAAACCAGCCGCTGGATTGGCAGTTCTACCATTGGGCAAACACTTTACTAGCAACCATGCACACTGCACGGGCATTGAAGGTAACGATTCCCGGTGTGAAGCAAGTAATCCTTGCGGCGGTTAAAGTATACCAAGCACAGCTTGCCGATACCGAGAAACTGGTGGTTGCCAGCATTCACGACGCGCAGGTGCCCGGAAATGGACCGAAACTCGCGCGTGCACTGCGCAACCAGCATGCAACCCAGCTGAAAAGACTACTTGAGCTTACTGTTTAATGTTATGTACAGTTATCGATCCAATAAACGGTCCATTTCACGGGCACGTTTGAGGCCCTCACCAACAAGGAACTTAATTTTCTCGGGATCCGTTTCATTGGCGTGCTGCCGGAACTCGGCACGCGCCCAGTTTAGGAGGTAGGCACGGTCGGCTGGGGGGGCCTTGTATGCGGTCCGTACAATGAACCGCCACAGAAGCCGCGATTTTGCCTTTTCTGTGAACTGTTAAGGTTAGAATATGCTCTGAATTAGTGTGAAATCGGTGTACATACGAATCGGAAGCTCTTGAACTCTTTCATGGCCCTAACCTCGTACGTGCATGCATATATATACAGTGCATATGCGAACCAACGAACAACTAAGAGCAGCGAACCAACGAACAACTAAAGAGCGAATGAACGAACAACTAAAGAGCAGCCAATGCAAGAGCAACAAATAAAGCATCCAGTGTGGAGCAAACAACGCCATACATAATACAAACAACACAGCATACAGTATACAGCATACAGTATACAGCATGCAAAATACAGCATACATAATACTAACAACACAGCACACAGCATAAAGCATAAAGCACACAGCATACAGCATACAGTATACAGCATGCAAAATACATACGCACGATACACACATTCATACCATAGTACACAGCATACAGCATACAGCATACATAATACAAACAACACAGCACACGGCACACAGCATAAAGCACACAGCATACAGCATACAGTATACAGCATGCAAAATACATACGCACGATACACACATTCATACCATAGTACACAGCATACAGCATACAGCATACATAATACAAACAACACAGCACACGGCATACAGCATAAAGCATAAAGCACACAGCATACAGCACACAGTATACAGCATGCAAAATACATACGCATGATACACACATTCATACCATAGTACACAGCATACAGCATACAGCATACATAATACAAACAACACAGCACACGGCATACAGCATAAAGCATAAAGCACACAGCATACAGCACACAGTATACAGCATGCAAAATACATACGCATGATACACACATTCATACCATTAGTACACAACACACACCAAGGTTTACACGGACACCAAATCATTGCACCGCCGTGCCATTCTCGGTTGATCTCACGAACGTCGTCGTCGTGGATGGCCGAACGCGCGTACTGTGCTTTATAAGTGCTATTAATATATACAATAGATCAACGCTTGACCCAGCCATACGACTTGCGAGCCTTCGCCTTGCCCGGCTTCTTACGTTCCTTCTTACGCATATCCGTGGTTAAACAGCCCGCCTCCCTTAACCGGCTAATAAACAATGGGTTGTGTACGCTGAGACCCTTGGCAATTGCCAAGGCGATCGCCGAGGCCTGGCTGGTTTGACCGCCACCGCTCACCGTGGCGAATATGTTGAACCTAGTGAATGCATTGACGACCTTTAACGGGTACAGCAGGTGCTGCCGCTGCCACACAGACGGGAAATACTGCTCAATTGACCGGCCATTAACCAGAATTTGTCCCGGTGCCATCGTGCCCTCACTGCTTGGCTCAACTTTCATGGCCTCGTCAATGGCCCCGTCAATGGCCCCGTCAATGGCCTCATCAATGGCTTTGCTGTCATTAGCCTGTTCAATGGAAGGCACCCTTGCACGCGCCATATAAACGGTTGCACTGGCGGTTTTCCGGCGCCCGCCCGTGGTAGATCGGCCTAAACTGTCTAGTTTTTTCCGCAACAACGCAGCAACCACGCTCTGCGTGCGGTCGCCCGTTGCGGTGCCGCCGGCCAACTCGGCAGTGTCCAACGCGTTCTTGTCTTTCATTTCATAAAGTAAACTGCGCAAATGCGGCGTTTGCAGCTGCGGCTCGATCCGGTTCAACGTATCCAGCAAGCTATAAAAGGTCTCTTTCTCTTCAAGGCTTAACCCATCCTTCGTTTCGCCATACAGCGTTGACGGGTCAATCCAAGCCGGCCGTTGGTATTCATTCAAAGGAATCCGCGGCAAATCGGCATGTTTGTTCGCCAGCGTGCGCAAAGCACGCAACGCTTCCTCCAATGCCGGGTTCGCCATATAAAAGGCCATCATTTGCGGAACGACTCGCAGCCTGTCTAAATCAGGCCGTAAATGCGAAGCTGAACCGAATTCCACATCAGAGCTGCGCTGGCTCGCGGTTATGGGGCCCAAATAGCTGTCTTCACGCTCGAGCTGGTCAGTCAACTCCGCGATCTTTGCATCGATAATGGCGTCGGCTGCGCGCGCGCTTTTGCTTAATTTAGAATTAGTGGGCCTTACCGAACTCGATGCCGAGCTGTAGGCCAGCCTTTTCAGCAGCTGGGGGCTCGTAAACCGGGCCCTATGGAGTGCGAACATAGTGAAAAATTCCCCTCGGGTTCAGGCCCTAAACCCACTCACACGAGCTTGGAGCAGCCAACGAACCCACCAAACACCCAATTATATTTAATTATATTGGCTATGAAGTACATTGTGGAGCACATGGAAGAGGGATTCAGCCCCTGGGTCGTGCTCGAGTACGCCGCGATCGCCAGAGACGTCGGAGGTGCAAACCTCATCCTGACATCGGTGGATCCGCACATTGCATTGCCCGCAGAGCTGCAAAACTTAGGCGTACGCACCACCGAACTGGACGTGACACATCTAACTGAGATTGAGCCTCAGTTTACCCTTGCAAGGTGCTGCCTCCTGGACCCATCTGCCCTCCATGCCTTAGCACCTGCGGATTCCGCTAAATTCGACTACTTCTTGTTTGGCGGTATACTGGGTGACCACCCGCCGCGTGACCGTACGGGCGAATTGCGCAAACTCGGGTTTACGGGCCGCCACCTGGGCAAAGTACAGATGACGACCGACACTGCCGTGCGGGTCACCCACAAAGTCCTCACGAATCACCAGGCATTGGATGAAATTCGCTATATAGACTTCCCCGAACTGCGGTTCAACAAGTACGAATCAACCGAGATGCCGTTTAGGTACGTTGCCAATGCTGAGGGCGAGCCGATCATGCCTTGCGGAATGCGCGAGCTCATTGCTAAGGATAGCGAGCAGTGTTTAGATTTATAATTCTTTTTTATTTTTATTTTTATTTTTTTATGTTTCACGTTTGCAGAATCTCGTCCATTAAGAACTTAACGACATCCGGATTGTCGAGGTACATGAGGTGGCCCGCCAAGCCCAGCACTAAACTGAGATCCATGGATTCCTGAACACTGAAATCAAGGCGCCCGTGCCGATTGAAATGCTGGAGTGCCGACAAATCCGGTTTAGCCGGCACAACTGGCTTCGTCACGTCCTTGTTTTCGGTGCTCGTGTACAGTGCCGACAGTAGTTTAGCAGCCGTGCTCGTCAACAGCTCGCTGTGGGTGGCCATCCCGCCAGCAAACTCGCGCACTTGCTGCAACAAGTTCGTGCTTCCACCTGGGATCTGCTGGGGGCTTACTTGCAAAGCTGCACGCGTCACCAACGGCTCCATGCGGGCAGCCACGGGATCAGTCAGTCGCATGACATTGTACATGGCTGTGGCGCGGCCCCGCGTGATCGGCCCGGCCCGTTGAATCAGCTCGAGCACGCCAATGGGGCTGCCCAATGTAAACAAGTTGTCCACTTCAAAATTGAGCAAGTTCTCGTCGTGCATCAAGCCATAAGCAATGACGGACCCCAAGGAGTGCCCCACTAAACTAACGTGGGGGTCCCTACCGAACCTTGGCTCGTTTTTACAGAAGTCAGTATATGTTTTGTTCATTTCCGCAGCAGCAATGCGGAGAATCTGCTGCCGTGATGCTGGTTCAGTGTACAGTACGAAATCAAGCAACGCATCGGCGGCTAAATTCGTCGTGCCAAATAATTGTTGGGGTCGGATTCCATTTATGCTGTTGCTCAGTTTCTGCCGCCACATAACAGGCAACACCTGGATGCCGTGGTCCTTGTTTCTGGTTGTTAAAGCTGTGCGCAGCCCATCAACGTCTTTAACGAAATTCACCTGCTCGAATTTCACGCTAAGGAGCTGGCCAATTCCGTGCACACAAAACACCAGATGTTTAACTTGCCGTGGTTTGCGGGGCGGGCGTTCCCCGTGAAACCTACCGTGTTCAGCACCTCTAACGAAATGCCGCTTGCGTCGCATCACCCATGAGGCTACACTCGATGCTGAGCTTGGTTGCGGATTTATGTCTCCTAAAACAAGCTCGGCACCTTGCGGAGTAGGCTTAAACTGGCCCTGCAACATGCCGTCACCCAAATCGATTTGCACCTCATTAGACTTACCAGCACAATGTGCACTGTACAATTGCTCGAGCGTCGCATCTAGTTTAGGTTCTATAGGTGATAATCGGTTATTATTGGTTTCAAACCACACTAACCGGCGAACTTCGAACGCGGGGCCGTCCCAGTATGTGGGACGGCATAAATAAGTATTTAGATCCACGGTCATTAACCCATCCAATTCCACAGCAACATGCGGTTTACCAATTAATCGTGCTTGTTCTAACCTTTGCGAGTCCGTTGCGGCAAATGGTTCGAACTTGCTGGGCTGTTTGTTTGGTTTGTACCCGAAAAACTCGGGTTTGCGTGCGGGCACATCAACCGCTCTAAACCATCTAGCGGTTGAATATGCTCG
This sequence comes from Starmerella asiatica, assembly GCA_030572815.1. Lineage (NCBI taxonomy): Eukaryota > Fungi > Ascomycota > Dipodascomycetes > Dipodascales > Trichomonascaceae > Starmerella > Starmerella asiatica. Next base: position 8,763 of record JAJMBI010000116.1, on the reverse strand, counting down.
CACTTTTAGGTATGTACGTACGTATGTGCGTAAGTATGTCGGCATGGGGTGCACGGACGGAGTGCACTGATCTATGAGCCATGCACAGGGTCAGGGCGATCTGAGCGAGGCGCAGAAGGAGCATGTGCTTTGATTGATGGATGAACTAAATGTGCCAAGTATTATAGTTTTCTAAATGATTGAATTCACACTACGGTGTTAATGTCTAATTTCATGGCCGTGGATGAGGGGGGGGGGGGAAGAAGAGGTAGGAGTATACGCTGAGGAGCGGGCTAGGGCCATTACAGACTAAATATAGCCATGCCCGATCAACTGGGTGTTTTGACGAATAAACGGGCATGAACTTGTTGGCATTCCATACTGGGGCGAAATACTGGCGCCAGGTCATCTAAAGCTGTGCTTGCTCACGGTTGTGTTCGTGTGGCGCACCCCAACCACGGGCATGCATGAGAGCAGCTATGTCATTTAACGGCCGTACAGCCAACGTTACCTATATGTTGGTGCGTGGTGCCCAGTGGCCCTGCCAATAACTTTGTTTTGAGACTACCTATAAGTTCAGTAGGGCCTAAGCAAGAGGTCGTTCAATGATGTACTAAGTACTACAGGGCTGAGATGGTCCACTGTGCACAGCAGCTGGTTAAAGCAACAATCGGTGGGCAACGCCAGCAACCAGCACAACATAGGAGCGTGCGCTGTCACATCGTGCTAATTACAGTATGTCTCATTGTGATCTGGACACTGAGGATGCAATTGATCAGTTAGCAAAGCTGTTGAAAGTGGATGCTGTGCTTGTAAATAGCCTTTAAAACCCCGATTATTTGAAATTGATATATAACAACTCACGGTCAGAGTAATAAGGTCCCAGTGGGACGGTGCCATCTCACACTAAGTCTGTCCGGAAGTGACATACCTCCTTACATCTCGGCAATCGGAAAGACCGATGATTCATGGGAGACTTTATATTAAGTAGCGATGTTGCGTAACGTGATGCTGAAGGCAATTCCTTTCACACCGACACTCAATTAGATACAGAAAGAGGTATATGACATATACTCTCTCTTCGGGGAGAGCTACTGTGATACCATGCACGGATATATATACATCAACAAATACCGTATTTGTTAGCAATTGTATCGCTTAAGTATCAACATGTTATATAGACATCATGTACATGAATATATGGCACACACGTAGACTCGAGTACCTGCCCCGCTATGTGCTGTGCTTGAGCTCCTTGCTCAGCAAACGGCGGTGCCCCGCCGGGGACGACGCCACCGGATTGTCTTCATCCACAATGAGCCGTAACCGGTGCGACGAAGGGAGTTTTGGCAGAACCGACAGCATGCAGAAAAAGAGGTTCACAAGGAACAATTTGAGATCGTAGTGGGTAAAATGCGTGCTGATAAGAAACAGGAAGATGGGAACTCCCAACAAAAACTTCTTTGTTGGCGTGTACTGGTCGCCATCGTCGATCTGCTCCCACATCGTCAGCGAGTCGTAGGCACCGGCATTAAAGTCAAATGGAACGCCTGTGACGTAGTGGAACATGATGTAGGAGCCAATTACGTACGTAACGTTCGTGAGCGTCCACGTCAGCTCGGCATTGACCCAGGGCAGTCCGTCATACAGCAAAAAGAGGGCAACTATCAGCACGATGTGGATGGCCCACGCTCCTTTGTGGTGCACCCATTCAGCGTTCAAGTTTGTCGCGCTGACCTGGTCGTTTTGGTCGGTTATGGACTCGCGCTGTAAATGCTGCAGAATCGACGACGACCGCCGCCTGTTCGTGGTTTCTGAGTTATTTGGGGTGGTGCTCGATGCGGTTGAGCTCCACGGCGGGAGCGAAAGTTGCGGAATGGTTTGGGGAGGCGTGCTTTCTTCGTTAATGCCGTCGCCACTGCTGCTGGACGCGGCTGCGGGGAACACCTTGTTAGCAGACCCTTCACTCGGCATCGCTACTTTATTACCGATGTTGAAAGTGGGGGGTTTATATGGTTTGTTTGGGTGTAAATGCCAACCTTCAATTAGCTAGGTGTTTGAAGGGACCGTGACGCCTTCCACTAGGGTTTGATGGGCTGAGCTGAGCCGCCGCCTCCCCGCCACAGTTCCGCTCCCAACCGCCACGAAACCTTCCAAGGGCCCCGCCCCCATGGCCGCAGCTAAAATCCGTCAGCCATTAAATGCTAATCGCGTCTTAATGGGTAGGGCCGTAAGGGGAATAATGTGCGCGGGGCAGGTTAAGGGCGTCTCGGGCGCGGGTAATATAATTCCGGGATCCGAAGATAAACATAGAAGGCATGTGCCCAGGGCAGCAGCTTCCTGACCGTGCCGATCCACCCCCCACAAAGGCACCTGAACGCACCAACTACATTCCTATGCGACATTCCTATGCGACATTCCTATGCGACATTCTTATGCATCATCCCTATACGACATTCTTATTAATTTTAGCCATACATGAGTGAAACTGACGCGGTCCAAAATTGCTACTAAATTAGGTATACTACAAATAAATATTAATTAAGCGAGCTGCCGATCAAGGTTGCCGACCTCGTCGCTCAGAACAACTATCTCAATTGTTTTCACCAATTCCTTGGTGCATTTCGCCATATCAAAACTCACACCGGCCAGCCGTTGCTTCAAATGCCGATTGGGACGGGCATCCTCGCGGATCGCGTCGAGCTCCTCGGCCCTCAGCATGTCCATTCGTGACAGGCAGTGATCTAAATTATCCACGAGGAATGCACCTTTCTGCTTAAGCACTTGGTGGCGCGTCGTCTCCATTGTCTTATTAGTGTGCTCGATAATACCTCCCACCAAGTCCTGGATCGTTTTCATCAGCGGTTTCAGTTCGCCGGCATTCATATTGTTCTTGATACCGCCCAGCAAATCTCCAATCGCCTCCACTGTACCGCTCGTCTTCTCTTCAATGTATTTCTGTAATTCCAGCACACTCTCGTCAACGGGCAGCTCGGGGCCCTGAGTGGGACGGAACCGGTTAGATGACGGCTTTGGTTTCTCCACACCGGGCTGTTTAACTTTCGGCGATTCCTCCTGAGGCTTTACCTCGGGGACCACGTCCTGGACCACTCCTGGGACAATTTCCTGAGGCTTTACCTCGGGGACCACCTTGGGGACCACGTCCTGAGGTACTTTCTGAGGTACTTCCTGAGGCTTAGTGTCCTCCTTCTGGGCAATACTGGGCTCCACAGGTTCAGGCGACATTGCTGGAGTCGATTCAGAGTTCGGAACAGTGCTGCGCACGTCAGGATCGTAACTCTCCGGCGGTGTACAAAACTCCGTGGCTTCAGACGCTGTCGAGCTCGGCGTGCGCATCCTCATTTGATTGTGAGGTCGCGTCTCTTCAATATTGAACACAGGCACACCATTAGCAGCCCGCACTTTAACTTGCTTAATGCGTTCAAGAACTGCCATCGTCAGGTTCGAGCACGCAGACTCCACCAGCATTTTAGGGAAAAGCCCGTGAGAAATCGTGTAGTTGCGCACCATTGTGATCAGCTGGTTCGCTGCCGCCGACACCAGCGTGTTCTTGTCCCTCTCGCTGCTGATATCACGAGCAGCCAGCACGACGTGGTGCAGCAGCCCCAAGATGTCCTGGCTATGAATACTCTTCATGTGCAGAGCCCCCGTTAATGCCGATACTGACTGCATGAACTGCTGCACTTGCTGCAGTTCCAGCTCTCCTTCGGGCGACACAAGCTCCGTAGTAAGCATCGTTTCCAAATTAGGCTGCTTAATGGCAGCATCAATGGCCAACTCGCGGCTCTGTTTCGCATCCGCGACGGCCTTGGCATGGCGCCGGCGCCAGTGTGCCGCGTCGGCATCTGCCTTCTCGCGCCGAGCAGTTTCCTCCTCGTGCTTCTGAGTTAACGACCGCATTTCAGTGAGAAATTTCAAGGCGTCACGGCGCACTCCTTCGGTAACCTGCTTTTGCTCGGTCAATTTGTGGTGGAGGCCATCCTTCTGCGCCAGCAGCTCTTTGTTGTGCTGCGAAATTTCGCTCAGTTGGGCACGAAGCTGCTCACTTTTCTCAACGAGGTGCTCGTTTTGCGCATTAAGCTGCTCGTTTTGCTCAATGAGGTGCTCATACTGGGCAGTGAAGTGCTCGTTTTGCGCACTAAGCTGCTCGTTTTGCGCACTAAGCTGCTCGTTTTTCGCGGCAAGCTGTTCATTCTCGGCAGTGATCGCCTTGTTCTCATCAGAGAGCTCCTTAATTTGTGCCGCGAGCCTTTCAGTGTGCACAGCAAGCTCGTGGCTCTGTTGCTGGAGCTCCTGGCTCTGTTGCTGGAGCTCGTGGCTCTGCTGCTGGAACTCGTGGCTCTGCTGCTGGAACTCGTGGCTCTGCTGCTGGAACTCGTGGTTGTGCTGCTCAAACTCTGCGCGTGCATCATCACTCTTCTCCGGCTCACGTTCAGAAGACGTGGGTGGAGTAAGCAATGAGGTTTCTGCTTCCCTTAATTTCTCGGGGGGACTGCTGATCTCACTGGGTAATGTCACTTCCTCATTAGTGCGTGGGCTCATCAGCTCACTGGACATTGAGTCAGATGTCGAGCCTATCCTCGACATCACCTCCGAACCATCATCATCCGAGTCCGACTCGAACATTTTCACCTTTGTGGGCGTAACTACCGACTCGGCAACGCTCTGAATGAGCAGGCTTGGTTCACTCAGCATCGATGTGTCGAGCGTCAGCTTTAATCGGCTGCTGCTCCCATTGCTGGAAGCCGACTTTTGAGTGGAATCACTCTCAGCAGACCGCTCGCGCGTGTGGCCGTGCTCTTCGGAGTGCAGGCTAAACAGGGCACTGCCATTGTCACTCGAACTCGAGTGGGCAGTTTCCCCCAAATAACTCTCACTCATATTCAGCACTGAGTGCATAGCCTTCGCCTTGTTTGACGCCATTCTAAGGGCCATGCTCTTCATTGGCATCGAATCCGCCAACGGGTACGTAGGGCCCGTTTTCAGGTCCGGGTACCGCCGTTCGTGTTCAGTGACCAAATCCCGGCAGATTTCCCGGAACCGCGTGTTTGGTAATGAGCCGACATGCCGGCGAGCATCGTTCCGTTTCCAGTGGATATCATCGCGCGGGGGTAGCGGACCGTTCGCTAAGGCAGCGGGCGATAACCGGCGCTGCAACTCGTCGTACATGTCTGCAGACAGCTCGCAAAGATGTTTGTCTGAGAACCCGGCAAGTTTACGCAGCGAATTGCTCGTCCGCGTGGGATCCTGGGGCCGCGGAGGGGTGCCGGCCGGGGCCAGATAGTGCCCGAACGCACCGTGGCAGAAAATGATATCTTTGGGAACCCGGATATCGTCCATCTTGTTTCCGTTTACCCGATTTTGAACCACTTATTCACTTCACTTTTCTTTTTAATGGTTTTTTTTAGCCGCGTGGAATTCCGACAAATCTCGCTATAACCCTGGCTAGCCACGACGCGTATATGCCGACCTTACCCTTAAATGTTTCACCCCTGTGTTTCTATCCCTTTTCGGGTGAGGGTAAGGGCCTATCTAAGTGGGGCATCGTGGCAGGCAATGAACGCCGAGTATATTGCTTAGTTGACACGACAGCTGTTCAGTGTGTCTAGTTAGTGATGCAGGTCACTTAAATTCGGCGGGCTACGGTGCCGGCATATATTAATGAGCGATCAAAGTATCGGGACGAAAGGAGGTGGTACCCGCGCTGTGGGGCAAGGGGTGGGGTAAGGCGTTTCTTCGCCGTATAAGCTGTCATTATTCCCCATAAGTCGCTCACCGTACGGCCATTTAGCGGCGTATTTAAGTCCAAATGTATTTTAACTAAAAAAAAAAAAAAAAAAAAAAACAACAACAACAACTAGAAATCTAAAATTTATATCGTGCTAAGCGGTTCCACCCCCGCCTCGTGTAAATTCCACCCCCGCCTTGGGCCGATACTCCGATTCGTGGCAAAACACACAAACATATTTATAGCCAAATATACATCCAGTTTCAAATATGCATAGCCTTCTCCGCCTTCTCCTGGGCCTTCTCCTGGGCCTCCACCTGGACCTGGTTCTGCACGACGTTTTGCCCCTTCGGGATGTTCTCGCGCGCGTTCACTGCCGACGCCGGCACAATGCGGGCACGCTCGCTCCATTTCTGGTGGAACTCGTGCTTACACGATTCAGTAGCGAAGTCACAGTCCACAATGGCAATGAAATCTCCGGAGTTGTACGCCACTTCTTGCCACACATCGTCATTATGCGTGTTCCGCAGCACAAGCGAACACATTTGGCGCGGTTCCAGCAGTGCCGTGCGCATCAGAAACTGCGTATGCCACTGCATCATGTGCCCCAATGCATCCTCGTCCGACTGGAATCTACTGAACGAGCGGTACAAGGGCTCGGCCCATACCTCGAGCCAAATCTTCGAGGCCAACGTGTTTTTAAAGATAAAACTGTCAGTGTTAATCGACACCTCGTCCTGACACAACACAAACGACACATCTTGCACGGGGTTGTTGCGGTACGTCTTGATGTGCACGTTTTGGTAGCGCATAATCGGAACCTGCCTTAGCATGTGCTGGTCTAAATGCTCCACAGGCAAAATGTCAGTGAGCACATCGATTTCAGGCTGCATAATCAACGCCGTGTCGCCCAAATACCACATCCATTTCGCATTGGGGAAGCTCACTTGGGCCTCCAGTGCCAACGCTACTTTCGCCCATGTCGGTTGGTGGTTGTGCGATTCCTCAACAAACTTGCTCAAATCCGAAACAAACTTGATCAGCAGCCCGTAATGATGGGCCTGCGCGTACTCCAGCCGGTTCTCGATGATGTGCTCGACATAGTCGCGCGGATGCTTGTTATCATCGATAACGGTGACCAGCACGAGTTCCGGGGAGTCTGCACCGAGATATTGGTATATGGCATTGCTGGGCTTTTTCGACCCTTTTGCTTCGCCAGCCGCGGCCCCGCCGCTCTTCTGTTTATCGCCGGGGGCTTTTTTCACGCCATCCCTCGGATTCGCACCGGAACCCGACCCGAAATGTGCCGGAAAGATAAACGGCGAGTCTGATTTCACCAACGTGCGCGTTCCCATATGCAGCTCGCTGCCGGCGCGCGCTGCGGGGCTGTTCCCGAAGAAAAGCCAAACAACGAGGATGAGGCCGATGAGCACCATCACTATCTCACGCAGGGCCTCGCGGTTGACGCGCAAACGACCGGTATCACGACTTGGCAGCACACTGTCATCTTCGGTGGTCACCAGACTCGGCAACGAGTCGAACACCATCGACTTTCCTCGTCGTCGATTCGCCATATGGCCGGTGTTGTGTGGGCCCAAGCCCTTGCCCTCTTCCGGAAAAGAACGCGACTCGCACGAACTCATTCGATCAATTACACAGTAGATGTAGCAGGATAGGTTATATAGCAGATCATAGCAGCGCAGCAGTAGTAGCAGTAGTGGCAGTAGTAGCAGGGCATAGCAGGGCATAGCAGGGCATAGCAGGGCATAGCAGGGCATAGCAGGGCATAGCAGGGCATAGCAGGGCATAGCAGGGCATAGCAGATCATAGCAGATCACGGCAGGGCAGCAGTAGTAGGTCTAGCACGCAGTATAGTAGGCCATAGTAGGTCATATGGGTCTTATAGCGGGTACTAACAGGGCATAGCAGGGCATATCAGGGCATAGCAGGTCATAGCAGATCATAGCAGATCACGGCAGGGCAGCAGTAGTAGGTCTAGCACGCAGTATAGTAGGCCATAGTAGGTCATATGGGTCTTATAGCGGGTACTAACAGGGCATAGCAGGGCATATCAGGGCATAGCAGGTCATAGCAGATCATAGCAGATCACGGCAGGGCAGCAGTAGTAGGTCTAGCACGCAGTATAGTAGGCCATAGTAGGCCATATGGGTCTTATAGCGGGCACTAGCAGGTCACACTTAGCCTCGTTGCTATTGCTATGTCCAGCATGCACCACCTTGCTTAGCAGCGGTGACCATTCAATACCCTGTAGTGACCATGCTGTATCTTGTTTGGCGTAGTGCATGCAATGTTATGTAGCCCACATTGTAATGCCGTAGTGACCATGCTATGTGTTGCAATATCCCCTTGGGTCGCCATTCTCGTAAAATCAATATTTCAGCTGATATTCAAAGTTTCACGATTTCTCCACACAGGACTGCTTTAATGACCTAGGTTTAAGAATAATAATACTATTAGAGTCATTCGACTACAATATTAAAGATTATGACTTCGTGTTGTACAATCTGAATGCTTTATAGAGCCCAAAGTGCACACTCCCTATCGTGCATATGAACACCTTCCACGGCTCTGATCCTCAATTTGATTTATAAATTAAAACGTTCCCGAGCCATTGTGTCTTCGCAGAAATTAATCAAAGGCCTTGTCTACTATATGTGCGATAAATTCTATTTTTCAAAAATTTCGACAGATTCCTCGTGGTGGGTCTGGGATTATTAGGTCCCAACTAACCATGGGTGCTCGAAATAATGAACACCCCCGACTAAATGTCCAGATTACTAAGCACACATACGTTGCGATCCCAGCCATGGGCCATACAGCCAATAGGATATAAAACACAGCCCAAGCTAATCATGAGTATACTGCTCGAAATAATGAACACCCCCGACTAGAAGATTTCTAAGCACCCATACGTCTAACCATGCGCCATATAGCCAGCTACACGAAGATATCATTCGGTTCGAGTTCGACCCATTTTTGCCAGTCATATAGCCCATGTAGCCAGCCATATTCCA
>JAJMBI010000115.1:0-32665 GCA_030572815.1 Starmerella asiatica | reverse complement strand
TCCTGTATGGAGAAATCGTGAAACTTTGAATATCAGCTGAAATTTTGATGCTGGGTGGGGGGGATTTAACGACGATGGTGTTGGGACCCAAGGAGATATAAAACACCTGATAGCCAGAGTGAATGTTAATGGCATGGCAAATCTTTGGGATAGGGCTCGGACCGTATCATGTGTATAGCAGCTCTCCCTATGTTGGGATAAGGTCGCCATACTGCTTCGCCACTGCTGTGTGGTGGTAGTGGCAGTTGTGGTGTAGAATTTTTGGACTGAACTCCTTCATGAGGATACGCACACAATGTAAGTATAGAAATGTAAAAGTCAAACCTTTTATTAAAGAACGATTATCAACTAGATAAGAAGGGCAACAAGAGCAAGACCCGCGAGGCTGCCCGTGGTGAGCTTAGAAGCCGCGTTGGCGAGAACAGGCTGAGTAACAGCCGGGGCCGTTGCGGCAGGAGCAGACTCACCGACAACGGGCTTGGAAGCAGCAGGGGCAACCGGGACAGTCGCGTTGAGGGGAGCAGCAGGGGCAGACTCGACCGGAGCAGCAGGAGCAGACTCGGCAGGAGCAGCAGGGGCAGACTCGGCAGGAGCAGCCGGAGCCGAGGCCCACGGAGCAGCCGACGTGGCAGGAGCCTCAGCGGCCGGCGACGACGGCGGGCACACGCACTCCGAAGTAACGCTCACCGTGACCTCCTCAGTAACGGTGTACGTCTTGTACTGGGTGACAGTAGGAGCGACGCTAGGAGCAGGGGTCTCCTCGGCAGCAACCGTGCCAACCGGGAGCTCAGGAACTGAGCTGACGCTGGCAGCCGGGGTCTCCTCAGCAGCCGGGGTCTCCTCAGCAGCGGGAGCCTCCGAAGTGGGAGCAGGAGCAGCCTCCGAAGTAGGGGCAGGAGCAGCCTCCGTAGAAGGAGCAGCCTCCGAAGTAGGGGCAGGAGCAGCCTCCGTAGAAGGAGCAGCCTCCGAAGTAGGGGCAGGAGCAGCCTCCGTAGAAGGAGCAGCCTCCGAAGTAGGGGCAGGAGCAGCCTCCGTAGAAGGAGCAGCCTCCGAAGTAGGGGCAGGAGCAGCCTCCGTCGAAGGAGCAGCCTCCGTGGGGATCTCCGTGGTAGGAGCAGCCTCCGAAGTAGGAGCAGCCGGAACCGTCGAGTTCGTCGTGCACGGGAGCGTCGACGTCAGCACAACCTTCGTGGTCAAAGTCGTGTTCTCCTCCTCGGGAGTGGCCTCCGCCGACGGAGTGGCCTCCGGAGTGTGCGTGATCGTGCAGGGGCAGTCCGTGATCGTCAGCGTCGTCGCCTCCGTCGCGGTGTACGTGTTACCGTTGGTAACGACGGTGGTGGGGCCCTCGCAGGGCAGCGTCAGGGTATCAACGACGGTGGTGGTGACGAACACCTCCGGAGCGGCCTCGCTAGACGCGTTCGACCATTTGGCGTGGGCAACGCCGGTAAGAGCCAGGATCGAGGTAGTGGAAAACTTCATTTTTTTTGGCTGGTTAGAAAAAAATTAACAAAAGAACGCGTCAAAAATTCGGATGGTATTAAAGAAAGGTGTGCAGTTGGTTAAAAGAATGAATCAACTGGATGGAATTTGTCTCGGGTTAACCTTCAGGTCAAAATTTAATTAGTTGCTAATCAAAGTCGAGTTGGTAAATCGTAGCAGGGTCTACGGAAGGTATTTATATGGTACCCCTCGCCTCGCGATTGTTGTTGTTACGCGTAGTCAGCAGGGTGTGGCAGGGCAAGGCAACCCTGATTTCCCGTGCAGATTCATGCCGATGCCGGTAAACGCGTGGGGCCATTAACCCCCCGGCCACGCGAATGCTCGCTTCGCTTAAGTTCCTTGCCCTGTTTACGACCCCTTAGTACACAACGGGCCTATGATTAGGCGTTAACATGCAGCCAGCATTCCGCGAAAATATTGAGCCATACCTTTTGGGACCCTAAAGCTACCGGGATGCGCCGTTTGCTAAAGTGCACCACGCGTAGCCGAAGCTATTTTTAAATACGCCCGAGATTATAATTTAACGACTCCTGGCCGATCTGCTAGATCACGAAAAGGCCGTAGCGGGAAATCATGCTAAATAAATAAATAAATTAATTAGTTTTAAACTGTTTACGTGGCGGCTTGCCAGACTTGGCCCGCTTCTGGCCGGCAGCCTTCCGGGATTTTACATCATCACGTACTTTAGCGGCGAGGTCTGGTTTTAAAACAGGAGCAAACCGCAGGATTTCCGGAAGCATAAACATTTTGATGTGGGATCCGCGCACAAACACCGTCCTCATATGGGATTTTTCACCCTCGCGGTTTGTAACAATGACGTCCGACAACTGAACGTTCATATTGTCCTCTGATTTAACCAATTTGCCCCGGTACGTTTCCCCGTTGCTCAATTCCACAGTCACCACATGTTCCTGGCTCTCCACCAGCAAGTGGATCGGTACGCTCCGCATACTGAATCGGTGCGAATCGGTGCGATTTTTTCAATGGGCTCGGGATGTTGGCACGTGATGTTAGTAAATGCGGGGCATGCCCAGCACGGCATGCGAAGCACGGCATACGCATGCCAAGCACGGCATACGCACGGCATCGTCAACTTAGGTACCGTTAGCCGCCCGTAACATGTTAAATAGTGTATTAGCTTCGATCCGGTTTACCGCTCAAGGTGGCCCATGTCTTGATAAGTGGCCCGGTACATATATAAAGCACACAGTTCAGACCAATTAGCATCGTTAAATCTTAATTACTTTACTTTATTACATTGGACTCGCCTAAGCCTTCGCCGGCTCCTGCATCTCAGTACTTCATATATAAAACGCACAATACCGTTCAAGTGAGGTTCCGCACAGGCCATTTAACTTCAATTCTATAATTAACTAGCTAATACGGGCCACTTAACCTACCGTAGCCTGGGGGGGGTGAACAACCGAGCACAGTATACGCATATCAAGCACATTTAGCCGCATATTTCGTCTTTCACAAGCCGAATAACATCGTTAATATCATATAATGGACTAGCTACGTATTGGACTCACCTCCTGCTCCACCTAGCTTCTCGCATTCCTGCGATATGGAGAGGATAGCCCAGCACAGGTATAAAACGGGATCATTCTATCAAGGCTGTACACCATTCAACGTCCTTATTGGTGACTAGCTGTCGGGGCCATAGGACAGTGCCTTCATGGTAACCGGCATGCATGTGAGCACGTCCACACACTACAAACGAGCTCTACCATTCACCATCTATGTAGTATAATTAAATATTTAAATCTATAATGAACTAGCCAGATATATTGTCGGAGACATGAGGCACCTGATCATTGCCTTTATAGATGGCTAGTGAACGGCATACATCTCGAACGCACGTCATTTGAGGTCTACCATTCACCGGCTATATATTATACTTGAAATATTCAATTTTATGTTGAAGTTGCGTACTTGTCGCAGCCATGGTGCACCTTACTGCAGTGCCTTACGGTGAACGGCATAAAACACGCACCGCATCATTCAGTCAAGGTTGTACAACATTTACGGCCCATGTAACGTCCTTAAATACTAATGAACTAGCTCGTTGAGTGTTACTGTCGGAGCCGTGGTGCACCTGACTGCAGTGCCTTCATGGTGAACGGCATACATGTGAACACGTTCCACGCACGTCAAATGAGCTCTACCATTCACATGTATGTAGTATACTTAACCTATTCAATTCTGTACTGAACTTGTGTACTTGGAGCCAGGGGAACCTGACCACCGCAGTACCTACCTTCATAAATGGTGGATGGCATACATGTAAAACACATTCCGTGCACGTCAACATTCCGTGCACGTCAATTGAGTTCACACCGGACTTTTAACATCTTTTGGACTAGCTATGTATTGTGAGCGTAAGGAGTAACCGCGTCCCCTATGGATATAAGTGTATCCCAGGTCCGGCTCGTTTTCAATGTTGACACCATCACGGCCGTTGCAGTGAGCAGTAACTGGCTGTATTTAACCGCCAGCCCCTCCTCTATTGTCCGAATTAATTTGGACTCCCCCAGCCAGGTCCAAGACATACATATCCCCAAACGGCACATCTCATCCGCCGGCCCAATTAAACTGCTTGTGGCAAGCCCCTGTGGCCAGAATTTGCTGGTTGTGACTTCGAAATATGAACATTTCTACTACAGCCACGACAACAGTGAATTAAAGCATTTCGCGAAACTGCGTGATGTACCAACATTGTCGGCCGTTTTCCACCCGAAACGGAGAGGAACGTTACTTTTGGGCACAAAGTCGGGACTTCTTTTAGAGGTTTCTGTGCACTCGCAGGCCAATGAAACGTATTTCAAGCGCGGGCTGAAACATGTGCATACCGTGTGGTCTGATGAGCAACGGGCCCCAATTAATGCACTAATACTACGGCAAACGCCTCAATTAGAGTTATTTGCCGCGTGTGGGTCCCAAATTCTGCAATGGCGCGATTCCGATAAACCTGAAGCAAACAGTGACGAATTGGTGTTTAAAATGGCATTGAGTGGCCCACCAGCAGTGCTGTTGTCATCAGAGAATGAAATTAAACAGTTCGTGATCTCCCCCGACCGTCACAGTTTAGCTGCTCGGCTGAATCCGCACAAGTTGGCATTCACAAGAGAAAATTTAGCATGGACCGAGCAGGAAGTGGCCGCAAACGTAGATTACATTATGCTGTCGAACTACCACTTAATGGCAATTGTTTCTGATGACAACGTGTGGTCAGTTCTAGCGATCAATTTGTTCGCCCCGAACCAATTGGTGTCGGAACCCATTGCGGAAACGCAGCGGATCAGAGGCGGCAGTGTAGACCTCGTGGATGGCACTTACTGGCTGTTCACCACCACTAATTTGCTGGAAATCAAGCTGGAGAACGAGCGGCATGGCATATGGAAAGTGCTGGCTGATCAATTGCGGTTCGAGGAGGCCTTGGATATCGCCACAAGCAAACCTGCGCGCGCATACATTCTTGAACGCTACGGGTTTCATGAACTTGCCCAGGGGGATGCCCTGAAAGGTGCGAAAATGCTTGGCCAGAGCGCGGTGCCCCTGGAAACTGCAGCATTGCAAATTATGCAACAAAATGGTGCTAACCAGGATAAAGTGTTGGCCGCATTACTGCATGCACGTCTAACTCAAACGAAATCGCGGTCGCAACAGATCATGCTCACCAGCTGGCTGGCGGAGCTCGGCGATTTCACTGTTTTGGAGTCTGCCGACACGGCAAAGACCTTTGATGCGGCGACGTTGTGTGAAGTGTTGAAAGAGCAAGGTGAGTTCGACAAATACTTGAAACTGGCTGTTGAATCAGGTAATGTTCATGAAGCAATTGCCTTCCACATAGGCCGTAGCCAGTGGTTTGATGCTCTTGAGCTGCTTAGAAGGTATGAACAGAGCGACTGTGTTTACCGGTATGCGTCAGTGCTAATGGCGAAATGCCCCCGACAGACGGTGGAGTCTTGGATGCGGATGTCGAACTTGGACATTGAGAAGCTGTTGCCGAGCTTGCTGGCCTACTCCAGTGAGTACCGGGGCCCGCTCGCGAACAACCAGGCCCTGAGGTTTATCAAACAAGTTGTTTACAAGCCGAAACAGGAAGACGAAACGGAACTGAAATTAAACAATAAACAGAACTCGGCTGTTTTCAATGCCGTCGTTACCATGTACTGCCACCACCGCGACGACGACGTGGCTGAAGCTGATCTGCTTAAGTTCTTAAAAGATCATGCCGCGGAGTATAGCAGCGACCAGGACTTTGCTTTGCGTATGTGTTTAGCGAACCAGCAAACGAAGTCAGCCGTTTACTTGTACACGCAAATGGGGCTGTATGAAGATGCCGTGCAGCTCTGTTTGTCAATTGGCACCCCTGAAATGTGCGATTTGGCAGTGGAGATTGCCGATAAGCAGGCGATTACCAACGAAGAGCTGCGCAAGTATTTGCTGCGCATTATTGCCCAGCACGTTATTGAAAACCAGGGGCCCAACGCGGCCACGAAGTTTATTAGGTTGCTGAGGGTCGATGATCTGCTTTCGCATTTTCCTGATTTCGAAACACTTAATGAACTAGCCCCAGAGATTATCAAGAGTTTAGAGTTGACGAAATCGCGGCTAAGCGCATTGAATTCCGAGATCGACGAGTCGCTGTTGGCCTCGGAATCGATGCAAACAGAGTTCACGAATTTCCAGAAACGGTCGGTACTGGTTGAGCCGGGAGAGGAATGCATGCTGTGCCAGTTCCCATTGGTAACGCGTAAGTTCGTTGTTTTCCCCTGCCAGCACGGGTTCCACTACGACTGTGCCCAGCGGCATATGGAGACTGAGTGGCCCCGACTACACCGCGACGTTGTGGATGAGTGTGTGCTTTGTTGTAAAGAGAATTTGCAGCAGATTGAGCGGCCGTTAAGTACTAATTTCTAATTATATTTACTTAGTTCTTCACTAACAATCGGTTGGATCGAAACGGGGGGGTGCAGTTTCGTAAACCCTCGGAGCATGGCCATGTCTATGGCCACAGACAATTCGGAAACATCGTTTGCAACCAAGACACACCCTTCTTGAGCAAGTTTATGCGCGAGTTCTAATTGATGGTTATCCATAAGCGATTTATTAATAACGACAATAATTTTGCGGTCTGCGGGACCGTACCCGCGCTGCACGGAGTCTAAAATGGAGCCTGCACCGGCATGGGAAATCACGAGTTGCGTGGTTTCCACCAATTTCTTGATCTCGGGATCAAACGCAAACGCAGACACTGATGGGTGGGTTTGTAAAACGGGGTTGCAGGCTGTTTGGGCGTGGCCGTACTGTAAATATATTTTAGAGTACCCGTAGTGTTCTAATTTAGCGACAAGTGATTCGTCAACCGCAGCCACGAGTTCACTAAAGGGCACGGTGGCTCCTGACAGCACTATGCACCTCATTTGGTATGCACACCTCTCCCGGTTAAGGGTTTCGGTGGTAAAGCTTAATTGCTGATCCGAGCATTTAAAACAATTGTTACCCGAATGCTCGAGGTTAAATTAAAGGGAATTGCGAACGAAGATTATGTGCAAGGCTATCCTGGAGTCCCAGCAACGTGGCCCCGCATTTCGGGCACTTTAGAGATCCGCACCCTGCCATTCGGTAAAGAATTGGCCGGACGCACGCCTGTGTACATTTTAAGAGCCACTGTCGGGCTATTCCGGACGGATTCAGTAGTAATTCCATCCCACCGGCCGTCTGCCGTAGCGAACAAACGCGATAAATCGTTTTTGGTTACTCGACAAAAGGAAGTTTACCGGGCAGCCAATGAAACCAAATTGTACGGCCTTGACGTCCCATTCATCCTGAGTTTACCCACTTCTAAGCCACCAACGGCTTCCATCAGTTTAGCCAAAACTTTGGAAAGCGTTTACAATGTGTTTGTTGCCGTTGAGTACATTTCACCAGCAACCAACGCACAAACCACGGAAAACTTCCAATTCCCCGTGCGTGTTAAACGGTATGATACGTTGAGAACCTTTGGCACTTATAAACAACCCGTCGCCGGTGAAAAGACGAGCTCGGATCATTTAATTGGTTTAGAATGGTCGCTACCGGTCAGCGCGTTTGGTCCTGGGGATTTAGTAACAATTAGTTTACAAGCACAGCCGAACCACGACTGGCCACGCGCGAAAAAAGTGAAATTAAAGCGGTTTTCTGTGGAATTGGTGCAGAAAACCCAGTATGTCATTGACAAACCAGCGGAGCCCTCCGCGGAAACGAATTCCGCCAAACCCGAGGGTGCAGAAGAAGATATAATTGAAACACGCACGCGCGTTATTAAAGTGGCGCGCGATTTTTTGTCTAGCGAACAAGAGAACCGGCTGGGGATCAATACTGTCCAGAACCTGCAGTTTGTTGTTCCTGCAGCACTACAGAACGAAGAAAGAGGCAGTATTTTGGCTAAAGAGCAACCCTGGGTCGGGTATGACGGCCGCACACCGTTTACAAATGCATCCTCGTTGTACAATATCGAGTTTGTGCTGGTGTTGAAGGCAAGGTTCTCGCATGCTAAGGATATAGAGGCCGAGCAGCCCATAACACTGTCGCAATTCGACCACTCGGCGTGTGCTGCATACATGGCCAGCCTTGTAGAGCACGCCCAGCGATTGAAACACCTCGATCTGCGGCCACACCCGCCGAAACTATTTAATGAGCCGCTAGACACGAAAATCAGAATTGCATAACACTGCGGCGAGCTACAAGCAGATCATTAAACAGCTACAATTTCTTACTGAATTGCTTGTACACTACAATTAATACAAATAATGGCCGCTCCCGGGCTGTTGTTGGAGCTGGGACAGGACGCTATTATGCACCGCCAAACACCCGGTTGCGAGTCTTATTGATTATGCAGGAAGTAGATGATGTAAATGAGGTGGCTGTTAATGGACTTTAGTGGGCTATGTTGGGCTATTGTTGGGGCCTTGAGCTGGGCCAGTTAGGGCGCTGTTAAACACCGCTAGGCACCCGGTTGCGATTTATACCTACTTTATAGATTAAAGTGGGAAATTGTATATGAATAAACAGCATACCGAGCCGTTTGGTGGGACCTGGAACGTCATGACGCTAGTAAACTCTGCTAGACACCCGCTCGCGTGCTGTATACGTACATGCAAGCCTAATTATTTACTATCGAAGTAAATATCAAGTGAAATAAATAAGATGGCCGTTAATTTGCTGTTTGCAGGAGCTTTTAGTGTGAGCTGGGACCTGGAACGTTAGGACGCTATTAAACAATGCTAGACACCCAGTTGCGGGATATATATGTAAATGCGAGCCTTATTGTTTATAGTCGAAGTGATATAACTGAGACGGCCGTGAATTGGCTGTTTGCAGGAGCTGTTATTGTGAGCAGTGTGCTGGGAATGATAGGTTGCCGTTAATCACCGCTAGGCACTCGGTTGCGAGTTATACGTAGTTTATACATTGATATGGAGATGAATATATAACGTACTGACTGTTTGTAGGCCATTAGTGGGACCTGGTACCTGGACCTGGTACCTGGGACCGTTAGGACGCCAAACACCACTAAACACTCGCCTGAGGATCGCATATGTAAATGCGAGCCTTAATCATTACAGTAAATAACAGTTTATCAATATAAACGATGGCTGCTAACGGGCTGTGGGAGCTGGAGATGGGGCGACAAGACGCTATTGAACAGCTAGGCATCTGGTTATAGATGTAAATACGTGCCTTAATGATTATGGTGGAAGCATCAACATAAATGGGATGATCGTCACTGGGCAGATACTGGGACCTGGAGCTGGGACCGATCGGACGCCATTAAACACCGCTGGACACCCGGTTTGCGAGTCTTATTGATAATGGTAGAAATATATATAAATAAATATAGATGAGGTGGCTGTTGATAAACTTTAGTAGGCTGTTGTCGGGCTGCTTGTGGGGCATGAAGCTGGGACCGATAGGACGCCATTAAACACCGCTGGACACCCGGTTGCGTGCTATATACGTAAATTAGAGCCTAATTATTTATGTTCGAAGTATATATACACGAGCATTCCGTACATATGTGCCGATTTGATCTTTCCTACTGAATAATTAGACTATGCGTTAGTGGGTGGTTAAGTGTGTTTACTTAATTACGTACAGGGTAAGGAGGTGAGCATGGCGGCAGGCACGCGACGCGAGTCAGCCCGCAAAATTGCCACCCCCGAGGTTCCGCGCTGCACGACTCCGATGAGCGATGAGGAGGCCATTCCTAACAATTCGCACGTGGAAGTGAGTGTGGGCTGGAACTCGTCCTCCCCAAAGCAAACTTTCCAGTTTCCGGACAGCCCCATTTTACGGGCGTCCCAGCAGTCGCAGCACCGCCCCGACGAATGTAATGAAATTGCCGACTCGTCGAGAATAGAAAATGTCAGTATTGCCGGCATGCTGGGCAAATACTCGGCAATTTTGCCGGGATCGTCTCCACCACGGCCCCGGCGGAAAATTACGAAACGACAGCTCGAAAGTCCTATTAAACGGCGTTTACCGCACTCCAATGAACCCCTCAATATTCCCGGAGCCAGCAGCCCTCCCAGCACTCCGAAAAAACTTGATGACAGTGACAGTGACTCGGACTTCGAAGCGTTTATTCGCATTGCCCAGCCCAAAGCACCATTCTCCCACTCGTTTTTCACTAATCGGCACGTCCGCAGGTATGTTGTGCAAAAAATAGAAGCTAAAACCGAGGAATTGTGCTTACAATGCTCGGATGACCAGGGTAGTTCAGTGACAGTGCGTTTTCAAGGTACGTGGATGAACAGTCTAGTGTTAAAGGGTGATACGTTGCATTTGATTAGCCCCTCATCTTCACAATCTTTAATGGTAAGCGACAGTACTGATGTATTGGCAATTATAAACCCTGATTTGTTGGTGCCGTGTACATCGGTTGCTGAAGCACTGTCGTGTGAACGCCAAGTGTTATTACGCCAGCGCGTCAAAGTACCGGCAGACTTGAACGAGAATTTAGTTTTGGGCAGCATTAAACATGAGTTTTTACAAACGTGTTTTATGAAAAACTTACTGAATGATCGGCAGTCCATGCACCTTGCACTTCAAAGTGCCGCGCAGGCCGCGTCGCTTGATTTACAATTGGTGGGGTCCGACGTGCAAACAGCAATCAGTAAATTGACACCATTGGTAGCCACGATCCAGAAATGGGCCGTATCCATTTGGGGGGTTAATGCAATGGGTAAACACATTGACTTGCATCGCGGAAACAAACGGTTAAAAGTACGCATTAACCGATCGATAGCCATTGAGGAAGAAATCAGGTCGCCGTTTCTGGGACTTATAGGGCGAATTGACGTCACTGCCGAGGTGGCTGACTTCACAACCTCGCCAACGGGCACATCAAAATTGGTGGCATTAGAAATAAAGACCGGTAAAAACACGCAGGCCTTGGCCCACCGTGCGCAAACTGCTTTATATACTCTGCTATTAGGCGAACGGCACCCGAACAACACACACCCGTGGTCCTTGCTGTTCTACACCGAAAACAGTACTGTCACGGCCGTGACCTACCAGGATGCGGAAATGCGCGCACTATTTCAAAAACGCAACCTGATTGCCTACGAGATGTGGCATTCTCCCCTCGACGCGTTGCCCGTGCCACAGTCGGCAACGGATATGACGTGTAAATGGTGTGCCCGGCAAAACAGCTGTGTGCTTTACACGGCCATCCATGACCGCGGGGAGACATGGAACAATGCGGCGCTTGGGAATGTGTACGCGAAGGCCGTGGACGCGGGAAAACTCACGCCAAGGTTTCTACAGTTCATTGAACACTGGCATCGACTCGTCCAGCTAGAGTATGGTCCAGCAAACAGCCGCGAGCAATTGAAAGCATTGCAGTGGTGGCTGAACATTACCGATCCGGTTATCTGGAAAGCGTTGGAGCTGGAGAAAGTTACAAACACTCAGCCAACGGGGTATGTTTACACGATGTCCGTGGTGACAAGTCCCGAGGCGGTGCCTACTGCCGATGTGGTTTCGACATTTCAACCTGATCAACATATAGTCGTGAGCACGAAACAGCAGATGGCCGTGGCATTGGGTTTTGTTTTGGGTGTTAATGGTGACACCGTAAACATTTATTCGCAAGGTAAACTGTTTACATCCGGAAGGTACCGCATCGACTTGGACCCGTTGCGGTCGGACTGGTTCTTAGGAATGGCGAAGTATAACCTCAATTGTCTTATGGACAATGACCGACTTCGCGAGCTGCTTGTGGACCTTGTCGAGCCCCAGTTCCGCACATTGAACCGCAACAAGTTCGAGTCCACTTTGGAATGGGCCTCCAGTAAAGTGCTGCAAAGACCATCTACTAGCAGCGACGTCGCACGCCGCCTGTATTTGCTGGACTCTTCGGACGACGACAGTGACACTGATACTTTAAAGCGCGAGAGCTTCACTTATGAAGAGCACTCGAACTTGAACGAGGACCAGACGCTGGCACTCAACAAGGTGTTGAGCGCGCGTGACTATGCACTGATTTTGGGCATGCCCGGTACTGGTAAAACAACCACAATTGCCGCCATTGTTGCCTCCTTAGTGAAAAGGGGCAAGTCCGTGCTGGTGACGGCGTACACGAACTCGGCAGTGGATTCAGTAGTTTTAAAGCTGTTGTCAGCCAGTGTGCCCTGTTTGCGGTTGGCCGCTTCCTTGAAGGATGATAAAATCCACCCCAACGTACTTCCCGTTGCCGCGTCCATTAGCGGTCAAACATTGAACGGTGGGGGCAAAGAATTGACGGATTTTTTGGAGGCCAGCGTTGTTGCATGCACGAGCCATTCTTCAGGCAATAAAGTATTTGCTCTTCGCCAATTTGATTGCTGCATTTTGGACGAGGCCTCGCAAATCACACTGCCGTTTTGCATTGGACCCTTACGGCTGGCCAACACGTTCGTGCTGGTGGGCGATCACTACCAGTTGCCTCCATTGGTGCGGAATGTGCAGGCCAAAGAGCTGGGACTTGCCGACTCTTTGTTTAAAATCTTGTGTGAAGCCCATCCCAAGGCAGTTGTAGAGCTTTCAAAGCAGTATCGCATGTGCTCGGATATCATGAGCCTTTCCAGCGACCTTGTTTATAATGGCCGTTTGAAATGCGGTTCAATAGAAGTTGCCCAACAGAAACTGAGTCTTCCGCACCTCAAGCCCACTGATGTGGTGAATTTTGCCGCCATAGATCCCGAAAGCCGCGTGGTGTTTCTTGATACCGACCCCCTAGGAACTTATGCACACGAGTCTGAACATCTGCAGGGCTGCTCCAACGTCTGTGAAGCACAAATTATCTGCAATATAGTCAATGGGCTCTATGATGCGGGGCTCAGCATGACAAACGTGGCCGTGATCAGTGTTTATCGGCGGCAATTAGAGTACCTGAGCGAGAAACTCAACATGTTTACCTCTCAAGGACTCGAAGTACTCACTGCTGATCAGGCTCAGGGGAGGGAGAAGGACTGCATTCTAGTAACGTTGGTTCGGTCCAACGACCAAACTCAAACCGGTGAGCTTTTGAAAGATTGGCGCCGATTAAACGTCACTTTCACGCGAGCCAAAAAGAAACTGGTGATTGTCGGCTCTAAGCGTACAATGCAGCGGGCGGACGGAGTTTCGCGGTTTTTCCAATACATTGAGCAGCGCGGATGGGTCCAGCCTGCCAAAATACAGCGCTCAGTTGTAGAGCATAATTAAATGAAAACTTATTTATATACATTGTTGTGTACATATCATGAAACTTGATTCTTTGAACGCGACGTGAGCGAATTAACCGAAGCCCTAGCCCTGCACCCCACTTTACACAACCCTATTTTGGACGCCAACTTGGCTGCGGCACCTCAGTCGTGCCAGCCTGTTTGACTTCTTAAACATCAATAGTGTTGATTATATATAAGTATGTGTACTATTTAAGTCTGTTTAATGTCCACCATGTTCGTGGCGGCACGTTTACGCGTAGATCTATATGTACCTGGCTAACCCTAGCCCACATGACAGTTTTAGCCGGGATCACCTGCCGATCCGTTTCAGCATGCACTACTTTTCAATAAAAAAGAAATGCTAAACAGCTTTAATCATATAAAATGAACAGCACAGCCACTTGATAAACGTTTGTAGAGCA
This sequence comes from Starmerella asiatica, assembly GCA_030572815.1. Taxonomy (NCBI): domain Eukaryota; kingdom Fungi; phylum Ascomycota; class Dipodascomycetes; order Dipodascales; family Trichomonascaceae; genus Starmerella; species Starmerella asiatica. Next base: position 19,005 of record JAJMBI010000115.1, on the reverse strand, counting down.
TATACTGTAAGTATGAAACCATTCTATAACCAAGCCATAAAATCGCGGCACCCTCGGTAACAGGAATGCTGGCTTGAGGTACTGCAAGTGGAATATGTTGCCCCTAAATTGGTCCCATTTGTGGCTGTGGGGCAAATTACGTTCGTGCCTGGCGTAGAGGTGGGAGTCGTGTGCCAAAAACATGCACGTGGGAAAGGGCGGCACGGAGGCACGGGAAGCCATTCATCCGACTACGTCACTTAGACTTGTAACATCCAACAGGATCTACTGAATTAATTGCTATGAGAGCTGCGATTCTGGCACTTCTAGTGCCAATTGTCGAGGCCTGCGGCGTTGCGTAAGTTTTTAAATACAGGGGAATATATTCCCCTCATGAGCAGCAATCTTTCACGAGAGGTTGAAAAATTTCCAACAACAACAAACATACTAACCAATCACAGTGTGCACTTAGAATTAGCAGAAAGAATAATTCCGTTACTTCCCCCGCGTTTGGCGGCTCACAAAGACTTTGTAAGGAGCGGATCGTTCTACCCAGATGCGTTTTATGACTGTATGGGCCAGTACGATGTGGCCGAGGACGCCCATTGGCCTCCGTTTTTAGCCACTGGTGTCGAGCTTGTTCACGAACGTCGTGCAGAAGGCCAGGACACTGCTCAACTAGAAGCATTCCTCATTGGGATCCTTACGCACCAAGTCAGCGACGTTAGCTGGCATTCTCTAAGTATCTTTCAAGGGCTGTTGGAAGCAATGTCCAGCAGCGAGTTTGATAATGAGTACGGGGATGCTCACACCAATCTGGATATTGGCGGGGACATGGTTCAATTGAGTCGCAGATCAATCAGGCAGCACAAATCCGCAGATTGGGCCTATGATGTGGATGATATCCAAGCCCTTGTGCGTAAAGCCAACTACACAAACATTCCCAATCGCAGCATTCGCTACTGCATGGCCCGAGGGCATGCAGCGTACAAGGCCGAGCTCAATGTTGCCGATGTCGGGTTCCGCAGGTTTGCTCGGCGGTCTCCACTGATGTTTGGTGAGCTGGAAACGTATTTCACTGGTGGATTGACGGATATGCACGAACAAATCGAGGAATGTTTACCGGTTTTACAAACATGGTTGCAGGATGGCCCCACCGAGGAGAACCCGTGGGACATCTGCCCCGTGTTTGAAGGCCGGAAAAATGACGAAATCGAGGGCCATTTCCACCACGGGATCCACAAGTTTCCTGATATGGTGGATACCGAGGAATTGAAACGGATTCTGGAACTGGAGGACGAGAACAACTCGTTGGTGAAGAAATCGTTCGGCATGTACGGCAGTGATGGTGTAGTCATAGAGCTGCTGTCGAAAATTCTCCCCGTGGGGTTTACGAGCTTTATGGTTGAACTGTTGCGGGACATTAAACGTGAAGCTGGCAACAAACTCTCGGGTTCGCGCAATTCCCCCGTGGCGACGATCAATTGTGACATTATTGTGGCTCCTAATATTATTGACATGCCGGAAACTGCTGAGGTGGTCGACACTGTTGCTCGCAATCACTTGCCCCGGTTTGGCGATGCTTTGCTGTTCTTAAACAACAGCGATCTCGCCGTGGGTGCACCGGCCGAGGGCAAAGTTTACGTTTACGACACCTCGAATGAGCTGAAGTATTTTTTGACATCACCGTATGTTCCAAAGCGATGGGGCGAGTTTGCCACGCGGTTTGGGGCCTCAATGGCGAACTGGCAGGGTACTTACTTAGTAGTTGGTAGCCCCGGGATCAGCCATCTAGATGTTTTCGATTTGGAAGGTAAATGGGCCGGGGGGGTTATGTGGAACGGCACATCCTCGGATTACGGGCTGCCCGGGCACAAGTTAATTGGCGAAAAGATCGTCGTTGATGACGATACGGGGATGCTCTACGTTGGTGCACCGCGGACAGACTACAATTCATCAATTGAACAAGTGGGGATCGTTTACGCGCTGCCACCCACAATGCTGGAGCGAATTCTCGATGAGGGGAAATCGCAAAACTACGTGGTGCTGGCTTATGAAGACTACGTGCTCGTTTATGGCACCACACCGTACCAGATGGTGGGCTCGGCTTTAGCAATCTCATCAACATATGTCCTTGTGGGGTCCCCCGGTACCGATGAAGTGTTAATGTTTGACCGGAACACTTTCGAACCAAAGGATACGTTGCAAGCCGACACCCTGAATGAATTTAAGCCCAGCGGGTTCGGAGGGCATATGCTAGTGGCTGATGATGATTACATTGTTGTGGGTGCTCCGGCAGGTACGGTACCGGAAACTCCAATCAAGGGAGATCAACAAGGAGTGGTGGCAATCTACTCGAAATCTTCAGAAGCGTATATTGGCGGCGTTGATGATTTCGAGTGGTTTGGTAATAACGGCGTGTTGGTGGACAACAATGCCTACACGGTCTCGCCGTATGCCGGCTTGGGTACCGGGATGCTGTGGAAGATCGATTTAAAGACGAATGAAAAGACCACTCTCGGGATTCCCAGTATGACGTTCGCGTCCAGTTTCGGCAAAGCGATAGCCACCAATGGCAATGTTCTGGCGGTTGGTATACCTCATTATGGACAAGATCAAAGCAGTTACTCCGATTCAAATGACCGACTTGGTGCAGTTGCAATTATTCCTATTTAAGATGCGGCGGTGCGGCCATTGTAAATGGTATACCTGCTCGCAGCACCCTTATATTTCTATTTAACATATTCATTCTTGCTCACACGCGTGGTAGGATACCCCAGTTCCTCATTCTTTTCATACATTTTTTGTCATGTTGCCGGCCCGCATATACCCCACACAGGGTTAGGGGCACATATGCCCACCTCGTATTATGATCACCGCTGGCGATCGCCGTCCGGACATCCGCACACCCTAACCTCCATCCCACGTACTCACCCAGATCATACACACCGAACCAAATACACTGAACTAAACCGTACATTAAACATAATAGCTGGCCTCGAAGAGGCCTCTTTAAATCTATCTCATTAACATTGCGTATATATACATAAGATCCCTTAGCTTTTCGGCGAAAAGTATAGCATCATGCGGGTGTGAATGTTGCCCTGAGGCGGCCTCGCCTGAGCGCCTCCTGCTTCTTCCACTAAGGTCTGTAGTTTGTCAAGTAAAGCTTGACGGGCCTCAAGTTCGTTATCGGTAGGGTGGTGGAACTTTTTATTACGATTTTCCAGCCGTACTTGTAGTTTATTTCCTCGACTCAAAATTGATACTATAGCCTTCCGCTTTTGGCCCTCTAGATCATGCTTAGAGATCAGCCAGGATAAAATGACTTCCTTAACTTCTGATTTTTTAATTTTTGCGCTGCCGGCCTTGCCAGCTCCGGCAGCCGCAAAGCGGTTTAGGCTAGTACTAAAAGCGCGGGCCGGTGCCGCAACAAACAGACGCCACATGCGTGCCTGATTAGCTAGATCTGCTCAGCTAATACTTGCCGGTAAGAGAGAAATTTAGAAACTAATGAAAAAGTCGCTAATTAGATTATGTAATGCCGCAGGTTTTGGGGCAGGAGGAACCCACCCACAAATTGCCCTCAGGGGCCCCAAAAAAGGCTCATAATTAAAGACCTGGAATATAACTGGGTTTATTTTTTAAACAAATGAATCACAAAGGGTGGGATTGCATCAAAACACACTACATTTTCCTCGCTCCCAGCAGAGATGTGTTGGGCAGGTTACCCCCGACCAACGGCCTGCGAAGTGGGAGACAAGCTCTAATTAGCACCACAATGTCCGAGATTGCTTACCCTAACTGCAACCTATCAAAGACTTTGCGCATGGGGTAAGGGGTATGCATGAACTAGTACCGATGAGCACGGCTTTTACTCGGTGTTTATTGAGATCCGTTTCGAGATCGCACTGAAACCCTAACCCCGACTAACCAACGGCCATTTGTTTTAATAACCTCAGTACGGATTTAAGTCCGCATTTCCACCTTTGCGAGGTTGAGTTTACCGGCTCGACATTTCTTACGTTGAGGTGAATTTCAGGAATTCTAGCCGCGTTTGCTGGTTGGCTACTTCGCTCAAGCCAATTAAGACCGCATTGACTCAATTATAAACGACAAAATTCATGGGTCTCATCACGATTATCAGCGACAAACTCGAGCACCGGAGGGTGATTAACCGATATGGCGGAAAACGTCGGAAGGATGCCATTGTTGCGACCCGAAGATACATTGAGGATTACGAGTTCGAAGAGGACTACAAGAAGCCGAGTTTTATGAAACGCATCGGGCCTTCGTCGAGGTAAACTTTAACCAAATATAAAAACTGCATGCCCACCTGCATACTTTGGAACACTGCATTGTTTCAAAGGTTTTGAAATATGGGCAGTTTTATAAGCATTTTTAACTTTAGTTTCTAAATAGTTCACGTACTTTTACGTAGATTTAGCCACTGCGCACAATTCTATGGTCCGTGTGCGTTTCCTTGAATTGTTCTAGCAGTTTAGCCCAATCAACCTGGACGGGGCCTCGGTTCATAGGTGATCCTCTTATCTTTTTCAAAGCAGGATCACCAGTAAACGTCAAATTAGCTATTCCCGAGACGCTATGAAGCCGCTTTTGCAGAACGTCGAACGACCGACTTTGTGGGAGAACCATGAGCAGGCCATACAACGTTTTGTACAAAAACGGGTACTGCCGGGGTTCTAAAAGATGCAGGCGGAGCCTAGCAAATACGGGACCTTCCATGAACTGCACTAGTCGGTCTATTTGGATCAATGTGGAAACAGAAAGGTCGTGTTGTGCCAAAATTTCCAAAACAGCGTAGGCCGGCTCATAGGCCTCAGCGAGCAAACACAACGCCAACACAGCTACAGAGTTCCGCAACCAGCTAACAAAAAGGGTGGTGAACATCAATGCGCCCTCCTTCGTGTGAAGCTCCGTGAGCTTTGCTCTAAAATCGTGGAGCTCGGGGGCGGTCAACAAAATGTTATTGAGGTTCTGGATGACCAACAAATAGAATGTATCGTCGGACTGGCGCTGTTGGATACTGTCCTGGCCGTCTAACACCGAGTTCTCTTTACCGTAGCTGGGCATATCTATATCACTCTTCAGCCCATCATTCTTTTTCAATTCCTCGCTCGCAATGCCAGCCACGGTGTTGAAAATGTCGATAGGATTCATGAGCACGCACAGCTGCAGCAACACGAACTTCCCTCTACTCGAGAACAGTTGCCGGTCTTGACGGAAACCAGTAAGCAGCATTTGGCCGAATTTGTAGAACTCTTGCTCACCTGAGTTGCGGTAGATAAGCGCAATCAACTCAAGGTCGCGGTACACGACTTCGTCACTGGGGTCGTGCAGTGGGCACAGCAACCGCGTCAACAACTCTTCACGAGAACCCACTAGTTTGTTCGCTTCGTGCAAAACGGCCAACCACCGTAACGTTGCCAACCGCGTGACCTTATCCTCGTTCTCTAGTTGCTTGCCCAGGGCCTGTACCGCCGTTTGTGAGTCAATTCCGGCAATGTGCTCGGGGATCATCACCAACAACCGTTGGTTGAGTTGCTGCCCAGCCTCGCGGATTTCAGCAACTTCATCCGACAGTGCAGGAATAAGTAACACAACAATACTGCTCAATTTCGCCATAACATCGTCAGGACTCACACTTAAAATCCCGCCGATCCAGTCCAGGGCCACTAACCGCGTGTCATCATGCGACGGGTCCCATTTCCCCAGCAAGGTATCAATGATCCTCGGGTACGAAATGTACGTGTCTTGCCCAATATGGTACACACTCTCGTCCCCTCCCGTTTGAGCCCGCTTCAAGGAAGCCACGGATTTGATATCGCTTAGTAGCTGGTCCAAACACGACTTTGTGAACGTACGTACCTCTTTGTTAATATCAGACAAAAACAGCAGTAATCCGCCCAGAAAGTCCGGCACGTATTTCACCAATTCCAAGTCAGGAATGGAGTCCAATAGTAAGATCCACTGCACAAGAAACATCCGCGTGGCCGGGTTCAAAACATAAATACGCTCCACCAACAGCGGAATAAACCGCACCAACGTAAACTCGGTTTGGGGCTTAGTAGCCAAGGACGGTGACGAAGGGTGTGCGGAATTAAATGAAGCTGCTGAAGACCCGGCCGCGCTCGCTGGTGGATTCGTCTGGCTCGTTACCGAGGATGTTTCCGTTACTGATTCATTGGCCAAATTACTAACTGCAGTCGTTGACGCGCCAGTTAAACTGGCGGAAACCTGGTAAGTTGCCATCTCGGGTCCCTGCGGCTGCTCCACCGGTGATGGAACAACCGGTTTTTGGCGGTCTACATAGAAAACATACTGGCTCGTCGTTTCCACAACGATATCCCGTAACAATTGATCCACCAATTTCGCTCCCGTGCGTACAGATTCTTCAACATCAGCAGTAAGCTTGCACAATGCATCAAAGATCTCATTAAAGTACGCCAAGATCTCTCCTTTAGCGATTTTAGCAACATTATATAGAGATTCACACGCATAATAGCGCACACGGCTGTCGGCATCGCCAAAGCAGGTTAAAATCGGCTGGATAATGTCGTCCAAATACGTTGGCAGCCCATCTTGTCCCAAAGCGATGGCAACAGCTGCTAGCCCGATGAGCCCGCCGTTGCGGTAGTTCGGGTGCCGCAACGCATACGCGAAATCGCGGGACAGCTCGGCAATTATTCCGTCCACAAACGTGATGTTGTTCGCTTCGAGGGCACGGCGTACGATCTGCTCCAATTGCAGTGCGGCGGGCTTCCGCTTCTCGTAGATACGGTCGCATAGCGCCTTTTGAAGGTTGTGATCGATGTACATTTTTTCTAGCTATTAAAAAAAAAGCGGGGTACTGCGCGAGTATAATATACGTGGGGGCCGTTACCGACGCGGCTTACAGGGGTGAGGGATTCGCGCGATACCTGTGGGCTAGGCTGCAGGGTTGGGCCGGGGGTCGCCTAAGTACATAACTAAGTTCGCGCGATCTATGGCCAAGATTATGATCTATGGGCGATTCTTTGCATGCCCCCGGACACCGATCCTAAGCAGTTCCGACTTGACTGGTATTAGCACCGGTGGCTTGTTATGCCAATGCAAACACTGTCGTGGGTCGTTATATGCATTAGGAAAGGAAATCAGAGCTTGATGGGCATGCCACACATAATACGATGGGGCTACTTAGCGATTTAAATACATCTAAATATACCTCAGCATATACATATATTCCGGGTGCGGCATTATCCGCCATATGTTACGAATAAATACCCGTTTGGTGCGGCACTCCTCGCCCCAATCCACCCCGATGCATAGACGTTACCCGACGTTCGTGTTCAGTAACCCAAGGTGCATAATGTGAATGCAGGGCTTAGCGGCGAAAGCACATCTGAAACATTGGCATTTATTATTTATCAGTATTTAGCAATTTTTTAAAGAAAACGGTGCGTTGATCAATCGCGAACCATACACGCTTGATCATATTGACGTATTGCTTCTGTTCGCGCTCTAAACTAGCCACCCGCGTCTCTAATTGCTGGACTGTCTGCGACATACGAGCCTCCACTGCCTTCAATTCGGCACGTAAAGCGGTTACCTCAGCTTGTAATTCTGTAAGCGGTAATTCATTTGAAGTAGTTTGGGGTGGATCAATTGACACCCCGGGCACATTAGAATCAGGAAATTCATTTGTCGGAGGTAAATAAGGCACTGGTTTGGGCAGAATTCCGAACTTTTCACACTCTGCGAGTACCTTTGGACTCCATTCAGCAGGTTTTACTATGTCACTTCTTAAGAGACACTTCCACGGATTATCACTAGTGGGGACATGGCGGTTCCGATCGTCTAGGCGTATTTGGGCGATAAATAGAGTATTTAAAGGTAATCGCTTGATTTTCTCCTGCAAAAATTCAAGATCGTCGATTTTGTTTCGAGTGAACACGAGCGAGAGAGCTTTACAGTTATAAAGTGGGGGCGCCATCACGTCTTCCAACCTGAACTTGGGTGCGTGGCTTTTCACGCGCAGCATCACCACATATTCGCCAGTCTTGCCCGTCTTCTTTATGTCCGGCTTCTTTACATAGTCCAGGCATGTGGAGAGCTTCACCTGGTCCGGCTTTAGGTTTGCCATGGGCCATAAACGCTGTATACATAGCTCGGTATGGATAAGGGCAGTGTGCACCCAGGAAGTCGAAGAAGTCCAGCAAAAACGGCATTTGAGGTCAAATAATAAGATCAATTAAGATGTCTACATAAAGTATATTTAGTAGATTATGAACCTACCTCTTGCCAGCCATGTTGACGCCAGGATTGTCCTCATACCCACACAACTTCCATTACTTGAGGTGTGGTCGTGGCTCCAGTGTATTTTTTAGGTTATTGTATATTTCAGGAGTTGTTTGCCTACATACTTACAGTGCTTTCCTACATACTTTTGTTCGGTAGCTGGGGTGACCATCTAGAGTCCCTTAAGGCCTAGGGCAAGGTGTCAACCAATCCCCGCCCTTTAAACTATGCTCAGTAGATTCGGTTTCATTATTGGCAGTTCTGCAGCCGCAGCGCTCGCAACCGCTCAGCTTTCAGTGGCTGAAGCCTCTACGAAACAAATAAACAACGATGGCAGCTATTTCGCGCCCGTTTACGACGATGAAGTTACCCCCGTTAAAGCCCCGCTGCCAGGTACGACAGCACCCAGCAAACCATTGGAAAACACGAAACTCAACGAATTAGAAAACAAAGTTGATGAGACTTTGGAGGTAACGAAAATTGAGGCTGGCGGCCGCATATTCCGCGTTAGTAAAGCGCTGGAAACCTACACCGGCAAAGCCCGCGAGTTTCTCAACGAAAAGTTCGCTACAATCGACAATGTGTCGCAAAAATACTTGCACGATTACCGGGAAAAAGAACGGCATGCTGCCGGTGTGGTAGCATCGTTGAAAGCGCAGGATGAAGACCTGCTGCCGCGCGCGATCTACGTACTAGTGGCAGGCCTCAGCGGCACAATTGTGGCCCGCAAACACAATTTTGTGGTGCGAGGTTTAACTCCGGTGGTGTTTGGCACCCTGGCTTTCGGCGTGTTTTTACCGAACACGTTTGCAAACACACGCGCGTGGTTCTGGCAATTAGAGCAAGAAAAAGTGCCGACTTTCGCGCAAAAACACGCTCAAACGTATGCTGGGGCCGCGAAATTGCAGCAAAAATCAGTACAGCTATATGAATCTGGCGAGCAAACTGTGGAGTCGACCGTGCGGTCAGTACGGCAGCAGATCCGGAAGTGGATCGGAGAGTAATATATAAATATATAATGCATCTAATCGAATCCTTCCCAATCGCTGTTCTCTTCCTGTACACTTGGGGTCGGTTCAGCTTCAACAATTCTCCATTCGACGAGCCTCGTGTCAGTCAACACATCCTCTTGAACGCGGCGTTTAATGTGTTTAAATTCCGAAAATTCGGGTTGAGAAAGCACGGGGCGTAATATAATGCGCAGAGTTTCCAGGGGGGGCACCTCAGACCCCAAAACTTTGGCGAGCTCGTCTATATAAATATCAATGAGGTGCAGTCGCAAACTGTGCGGAGCCTTGGCATTTCCGTAACTCAGCGGACCCGATGCGGGGTTCACTAACTGGTCCGCAAACTTGATTACGGCCTCTTCAGCCCATTTATGCGTTTGCAGCCTTGTGAATTCGGCATTGAGCACAAACCTGATCAACAAATAGAACTTGTTAATGCGATACCGATCCAAAGAACTCCATTCGCGAATGGCAATGATCCAGAACGCATTCACAAACGCACCAACGTTGCGGGGATGAACCAATCCAATGAAATCAGCGAGATCGCGCGCCAATGCCTGCTGCACGAGCGGGGTGTCGCTGTGCCACATTGTAAACCACAAACCTTTCCATAACTTCTGAAGTTCAAACGAGTCGACTTCGCGTTTCGTCGAGATCAGCTGTTTCACTTGTGCCACCGTTTTAGTTCTTGTTTCCTCGTTGTTGTCAACTAAGCGTTTCAGCAGCTCCTGGCTCACAATGGGGGCTGTTGCGGGTTCTGTTTTTTCTGATTTCCCAGCTTTGCGCAGTTGAGACCGCTTAAGAGCCTTTGGTTGTTTGGAACCTTTCAATTGGGTCTTAGTGGTGGCCATTAGTGGTTTAAATTACAGTGAATACCACCGTGAAATTTTAATGGAGAGACCCTGGCCGTAAGGTGTGTGGGGGGAAAATGAAAAACCCGCTTAGTCATACACCCTTCCCTACATAAAAAAGGGTTCCGCCATATTTTTCACTTAACATTGATCCGCGTCCAAACTAGACTAAGTTCGTCTTGGTGAACGGTTTGGACGTCTCGGCACTAGTGTGGAGGTGGAATGCGATATTTATATTGCCTGAAGCTTTTAGTGACGGCCCTGTCGACGGATCATAGATTAAAGTCGTCTTGATCTCGCCCTCGGGCTGAGATTGGCGGCACCCGGCATATTCCTAAACGCTGCACAGGTCATTGACCAATGAGTGCTTGGGTAAAACCATGCTGTGTACATATTATTTAAGTCCAAGTAAGTATTTAATACGAAGTTTAGAAGGAAACGGCCACAACCACCACGAGCAGCAGCGCCAATAGAATAATTAAGAAACAGCACAATCGCGCTGAGGATGCACGCTGCCACCTTCGTGCCTTCACTAGCTGATTGGACCCATTGCGCACATCGTTCGCAACATTGTACATATTGTACTCAATACTGTCCAACGTAACCCCTTGCTCACGCACGATCTGGCCCAAATTCGTATAGATTTCGTTCAATTCGTTCATCCCCTGCGCGATATTCTCAATTTCCTGCTCGCGCTCCGCTACCAATCCCTGCTGGTAGCTGACCTCATCCTGGCGAAGCTGCTCTTCAAATGCCAAGGTTTGCGTGGAGCCAGTGTGCCAAACGTGGCTCGAATTGGTCAATTCACTAAGTGGTGGAGTTTCCAGCAATGGCGTTTGTTCTGATTGGCCGCTGCCCAGTTCAATGACATTCCTGGATTTACTCAGAGCGTTTTCAAATTGAGGCTTCGCTGCTTTAAGCACGCGTTGCTGCAAATCCCTGAATTCCGTGAACAGCCGCGTGAAATCCGCTGCTAGTTTGTGCTGCGTGTATTTCTGAGCCGGTGACGGATCGGGCCACAAATGCATCTCCTCAATTTCGGGTTTCAGCTGCCGGAAAAGTTGCTGGTTGCTTCTAACTAGTTCCATTGCTTTGTTGCTGGCGAACAATTCGTTTGCCCGCGGCGTGGAATGCGGAGGTTGGCCGGGGTGCCGGTGGTCGTGGTGGCGCAGCAATTCGGACACGCGGCCATTCGTGCTGCTGATTTGGAACAAATTGTTCGAGAGCTTGTCGATGGCGTCTTCGAAATCTGGATCGTCTTTGTACAGCCCGGCCTCGAGGTCCATTGTGGTGGCAATTGATAAGTGCACTTGGGGAGGGCTGTGCTCATGAGACATCAATAGCAGTATGTAGTCGCCAATCCTACATACCACTGTTAAGTAGTACTGATAAATAGGTGGTAAATAGGCGAGAGCCTCTTGAGCTGGCTAGGTCGGCCGTCAAGATGAAAAACTCCCGCCTACGTACTGGCCAAAATCTGCCAAAGCACATTCTAAGCTATATTGGTGTGACGTACCGTTCTACCTCCGGCTAGCGTGGCTGGAAACTAGTAACACTTGATAAGACAGTACTAGCACTTGAACTAGCCCCCGAGAGAACGCTTTGCAAAGAGTCTAGGAGATCAAACAGCATATCCTAATCCATGGAACTGAGCATAGCAAGGAAACCGGTGCTGACAGCCTTTGAGCCGATTGAGATTAAGTACCAGCCCAAAGAGGTTTCAGAAAGGTCATTTTTCGCACCTGAGTCCTGGGCCGTGTTTGCCTTGATAGAAACGATTCACAAGGAGAAAAGACCAGCAACACAGAACGAACGTCACGGCGAGAGCTCCAAGACAAGCTGCAATAACTACACCCTCTATAGGTTGAATCATAGAAGGACAAAAGATAGTAAAGATGGTAAGTAGACGGGGCAAAAAGCGCCTTTTAACCATTAGGGTTCATACCCTAACCATAGTACCCTAATGTTTGGTGGATTTTTTGACGGCGGATTCAATTTTGGTACACCCCACCACGTGAGCTCCCGTCTTTGCGGCTACCCAGAGAATATAATTAATGGTACGCGTACGTAGGCGGTCTAGCTAGCTTTAATCATATTCGCTCGGCGTCGGTAGCGCCTTCGAAGACCAAAACACCGTCTCCCGGGCCGAAAACGGCCAAAAAAAGCTACAATTTCCGACATGTAGCTGTCGTCCTCGTGCAGGTACGCGTAGTAGTCGACGCGGGCGACTCTAATAAGTTTGGAAAACAGGACCTCGATGTAATGCGGCAGCTCGCCATCGCTTTGCCTCGTCGGGGGTGAGTTTTCCAGCAAATTCTCAACACCATGCTCACCTCTGTGGCTGCTCAGCCGCCAGCGGCCAAGCGTCGACATGTCACACTCCATATGCAGCCCAAGTGATATGCCCTATGCATTATGCAGGGCAGCCGACCTTTTAAGGAGCACCCAAACGATGGCATATATTATTGACATTGAAAATAATTGTACGTATTGACTAGAGTATGGACGTATGGAGGTACCAGAAAGGTGCCTGGATTGGTTCACCACCATACGGTACGTACATATACAGCACTCCAAACGCTGAAAATCAGCACAGCTGCTCCGATTTGACTTTGGGCCGATAAATTTGTAGTGCCTTGGCAATTTGTGAGCTTGCGTACCTCTACTCGATCTTACTGCTGTGTCCACCCACAAAACATGGGCATTGATTGCCCCATTGAGGCTACGCACTTCGAAGATGGTGGTGCGTACTTGAGTTCATACCCGTTGCCGAGCGTACTTACTTCTCGCTGCACAAACGTCATGTGAGTTTGCCGGCAAAGCTGCAGTTTCCATACCTGCGCGTATGCCGTACACACTCCATTTTGGGCACCGCGGCCATCATAGGTAACGCAACGCCCACATAGCAGTTCGTAAATCAAACTTTCTTCAACCGACACGTCTCTAATTCGCGTCATGCCGAGGTTGTAGGGAACATGGGTGGCTATTTTGGGCCGATTATTTTGGCTTATAAGTTGATCCACGTCAAGCTTCTTCTTGACATTGTTCAATGGATGACGTATTATATTAAAGGTGTGTATTTAGAGGTGGATAGTTAATAAATATGCATCGCCGCTCCCAGGTGCTATGGCCGTGGTTAATCGCGGTTGCGCGACGGGGCGTAGCGCGTGTAGTTTACTGTTTCCACCGAGTATTTAGCCAGCTCAGTGCGGAAACCATGTACACTGGCAATCTGCGAAGGAGCGGGAGGTTGTGGTGGCCCCATAACTCTGAGTAAAACCAGCGTCTTCTTGGCCCCACCGATAACCCGCATGTTCGCATGCAGCCAAGCCCAGCTTAGCGGCTCGCCATGGGTGTCCAGCACCACAACTGCGAACTCTGCATGCTGAAAGGGGGGCCCTTTACGGTACACGAGCCAATCAACCCCGAATTTCACCCCCGAGCGTGCACACCACCCTAATTCTCGGAAGTAATGGTAGGCAACATAGAGGTGCCACTGGTGCAGTCTATTTAACCCACTGCTAAGCAGCAACTCGGCCAATCCTTCATTAGATCCGCTTACTTCGAGGACCCCCAGGCCATATTTAAGAAACACCGCCTCACACGGGTGTAAATGCAAATATTCAAGGCGCAAAATAGTGTCTCCGCGGATCAAATCCGTATCTTCTTTACGAATTGACACTGGCTTTTCATCTTCAGTAGTTACACTGGGACTTGGGGCAACTGTTACTTTAATGCCTTCTAATCGACGACGTTCTTGCAAATCAAGCTGCTGTTGGAGCTCACGCTCGCGTTTAAACTGACGCCGTTTAGCCCGACGCATCTCAGTAATCTCTTCTAAACTTAATTCCCCACCATCTAAGCCAAGACGTCGGGCAGTACGGCCAAACCACGAAGGTTCGCTACGGCTCAGCGTGCCTTTGCCGAAAAACCCTTGCTGCCATAAACTTAGTGCTGATTGGTGATCGTAAATGGCAACACCGGCCGGTATGCCTTCACCACGAACAATTGTGCCGTGATGGATCTGCTGTACCGGTGGAGGGGCGGCCACAATGGCCCATATATACATTATAACGGAGATCGGATTGTGAGGGATCAGAGGGGGGAGATGCTTTACATCGTATGGAAGTGGAACAACGTATACATCGCTGATCTTTTTGTTGTATCCTTTCATTTAAACTATACTGTTAGTGGTTAGCATCAGATACCGTTGTAGTCAAAAAGAAATCTATCAGCTAATCTGATCCAGGGACCGCTCCCCAAACCAGTCTAGATATTGTTTTCGGTCATCACTTACCTTTTGAGCTTCATGAACGAGCAGTGTCTGTTTTTCGTGCCTTAATGAAATTTTCCACCACGGTGGGCGGTTCGGTAATCACCCCTGGACGGTATCATGTCTCCGTTGAAAAGAAAAAAATAAATTCCCTCGAGGGCTGGCGACCGGTACCGGGGCCCGCTTAGTAATACAGCTCGCATTTAAACACCATCATTCAGAAAAAACGCGCTGGGGAACCCTGATCACGCCACTCATATTTGGTGAAGTGTTGTGGTTTTCGCTAAAAATGGGTGTAGGTTTGCGCTGCAGGAACGAACGGTGGGCGCGAGGCGGGCCCGATGCAACCAGTAATGGTGATTTCAAAAGATCAAGCAGCCAAAATAATCAGTTATTAACAACACCACCGTTTTCCAGTCGCTAAGTATTACTAGCCACTTTTTTTAAACTGTAAATTGTCGCGTACTCCCCAGCGGGGCTCAGTGATCTAAAGGCATCTCGTACGCCCAACGGCGAAGACGGGACATAGCCAAAGGGTTGTTTCACCTATCAAGGGTTGGCTATTGAAATTTAGATGCGGTCGTTTATTGCAAAATTTTCGGCACACACAAGTGTACGAAACTTATTGTACCACTAAATATGTACAGATCATGTACGATAAAAGCCGTATAGCGAGTACCACGAACATTTAAATGCGTAAATCATGGCGCACTCAAATCTGCACATCACGTGACCGCATCCCACACACCGTTTTCTTCGTAAGCCGGGTGCCGCATCCGCTATCTGATCTTACATATTTCTGACGTACGAGGGTGGGAGAAGATCTTCTATATAAGCAATTCATGGGCATGGAAGAAAATCTCAGAGCCCGTACCGTTAAGTACAGTTCTAACTGCTTCTCCAACAACCTAAAGGAATTGATCTGTTGGAAGGCCCCTTAAAGAGCACGTTAGCTTAGTTTGTGATCCCGCAGCGATTAATACTTTTGTTTTTCGGGGTAAAAGGAACTACCTGCATAAAACCACCAAATTGGGTGTAAACCGCGTACCACCGCCCCCCCCCCCCTCTCCCACCAGCAATTGGAACGTCATTTTAAACCAGTAACTGAGATGTGTTGCATCAAACGCGAGGTACCATTTTATTTAAAAGACGAGGACGATGTGCAGAGACTGAGGCTGGAGGATATAAATACCCCCCCCCGGCCCACATACCGCACTCTTCCCAACGGATGCATAGTTTCATACCGGCGGCCGCCAGATGATGAAATGTGTAACCTTGGGGAGCCCGCAGTGAATATGCTCAACTTCAATTACTCTGTGCCAGCCCCCGACGTTATTCCGGACATGGTATTTGAAAACGAGGCCCCCGAAGAGGTACCCGGCGACCTTGAATTGGCCGATGAGATTGCGAATGCCTTGTTTCAGGACTCAGGTTCTGAAGAATTGTGTGCGCGGTACAACAGCTGCAGCAGCACGGCCAGCGGCAGCAGTTCGGGACCGGTAACCTTACAGAACTCGCCATTGGGTTCCGATAGCAACACGGCAGCGAATTCGCTGTGTGTTTCTCCTAATCAACAGGAATCCACGATCTCGCCGCCTGGGGAGGCGAGCAAGGGCAGTTCGACACAAATACGCATTCCGATCCAGTCGAGCTACGTTGCCCATGCCCGCGTGGGCCAGCTGTCGGCGGCCGCCGTGCAAGAACGTCGGGCTCGAAATACTCAGTCAGCCCGGCGGTCGCGGGCGCGGCGTGCAGACAAAATCATGGAGCTTCGAGAGCAGAACAAACTGCTTACCGAACGCAACAATCGGTTGGTTGAAGAGAACATGGAACTCCGCCGGTTGGTTGAACGGCTCCAGGTCAATTATGCCACTTCAATTTCGCTTAAACCCGAGGTGTGTGACTCGCCGTACGCATCTTTTTAGTACATATTTCATAAATCGTTAAATCATTGTTTGTCAAACGTTACAGCTCATGCCGTATTAGAGCCAGTTTCGGGCAGTAGCTATGATGCAGCTCAAAGTGGGCTGATTCTACTATTGCTAAACCACTGTTGGTACTTTACATGGCTAATAAAGCGAGTTTTGCACGGTGACTGACGTGCTGCTTAAAGATTCTACATACATTTCATCTAGTCAATCGTTAATTTGTTTCTTATCGCAATCCGTGGTACCTGGCTGCCCATTATGGCCCATGCTGGTTAATAAAGCGGATTTTGGGCGGTTTAGAGCCAATTTTTGGACAGTAGCTGTAG
Source organism: Starmerella asiatica (assembly GCA_030572815.1). Lineage (NCBI taxonomy): Eukaryota > Fungi > Ascomycota > Dipodascomycetes > Dipodascales > Trichomonascaceae > Starmerella > Starmerella asiatica. Next base: position 2,343 of record JAJMBI010000115.1, on the reverse strand, counting down.
CTCAAAGTGGGCTGGTTCTAGTTTGTTTAATCAATTGTTATATTATTGGTTTGTGATTGGTGCTGGTACTTTACAGGCTTGGGACATGGCTAATAACGCGAGTTTTGAGCGGTATTAATGCCGATTTCGGGCTGTAGCTGTATTGCGGCTCAAAATGGGCTGCTTCCATATACATTTCATACAAACAATTGCCAAATCACCAGTGTGTGATTTATGTTGGCACTTTACAAAGCACATGGCTAGTTACGCGAATTATGAGCGGTGTTTTATGCATGCTGCTTCTACTTATATTTTGTTTAATCATTAATTAGTTTCTTACTGTCCATTATGGCACATGCTGGCTATTTTTGGACGGTGGCGGTGTGCCGCTTAAGGTGGGTACAGGTACCCTGAGAAATTAGCATCACCGGCAGTCTAAGCAACAAACACTTCGCGATCCCGGTGCTGTGGCCGGCCTAATGCATTTCGTAGTGGCCTAACTCGTTTTTTTTGGGGGGAGAGGCTTCTAATTCGGTAAGCTTTAATATATAAAGCTACTTACCGGCATTCTTCTGCCGGTGGCAAGTACCTTTAATTCGTTCGGAGGCCTGAAGCCGCCCGGTTGTTTGTCGTATTTCCGCATCTCCCATAGGGTTTGTGTAGATCTGGTAGTGACATCATCCCGTACGCCCCTGCATGAGAGATCTGGGCATGTGAACCATTCCTCCCGACTACACGCCATCGGCATACGTTACTGTTATTTAATGACGTCATTCCGAGCAGCACCTAACCCTGGTATAACCGGCGATAGTCGGCTAAGTCCGCTGCATCCTTAGAACCCTCGTGCCCTCCCAAATATAATACCTCGCTTCCCCGTCCAGAATTCTTGATAAACCACCGCAAAGTTTCAACTAAAGCTGGTTAGCTCAGTACATACGAAAGAAGTAAAGCGTATCGGTCAATTCGCACGGTGTTCAATCTTGGCAGGCCAGATTGGTCGCGGCGTTCTTTACCACTGAAAAAACGGTCATTCAAACTTTTCTGCCCGCAATTTTGTGCTCACAATTTCACTTTACTTTCATTGGTATTTGAAAATTGAATGGCCCGTGAATTCCAAACAGTTGTGAATGTTTATGCAGTGCCCACCCCGAAAACCACGAGGTTTTACTCTAAAGAGTGGGAGAAACGGCCACTATTCCGCTGCGTAATCTGTGTGAACCCGAATGAAGGCGATCCCAACATTTTGAAAATCCAATTACGCAATTTGGGCGACTTTTCGCTGATTGCGGTGGCCCCCTACGACGGGCTGAACGGGGTGGCGAATGTGGTGGATTCCCCGCGATATTTTGTGCTTACAGTACGTAACGAGCGGATGCATGCGTGGCTCGGCATTGAGTTTCTTAATTCAGCGGACTCTACCGAGTTCTGTTTGGCAATTCAGTCGTTTATGCGCCGTCGCATGGTTGAGAACAAGGCCAGCTTCCAGGGCTGGCCTCGGTGCACGCCGGTGAGCCCGCGAAATGAGAACAAAGTGTAGCATTGCAATATTTATACGCATAGACATAGTCATATTTATACAACCATACTTAAACGATCTTAAGGAAGTATGTAGGAAAACTTGAACAAAACTCACGCGATATACTTGACTCAAACTTGACTCAAACTTGAAGAGCTTGCAAGACCAAAGCTTGCAAGACCTATAGTTGAGGTATTTGAAGGATGTAAACTTACGAGATGTACAGAATGTATAGCTGCACGATATCTTGGGATCTATTTTAGGATCTATACATGCTATATACTTGAACGATACTGACTCAAACTTGAACAATTAAGCTTGTCAGACCCATAGTTGAGGTATTCGAAGGATGTATACTTACGAGATGTACTACAGTACAGCTGCACGATATCTTGGGATCTATTTTGGGATTTCATACACGCTATATACTTGAACTATGCTTGAACTAAAGTCACGCTATATACTTGAACGATACTGACTCAAACTTGAACAATTAAGCTTGTCCGACCCATAGTTGAGGTATTTGAAGGATGTAAACTTACGAGATGTACAGAATGTATAGCTGCACGATATCTTAGGATCTATTTTAGGATCTATACATGCTATATACTTGAACGATACTGACTCAAACTTGAACAATTAAGCTTGTCAGACCCATAGTTGAGGTATTTGAAGGATGTATACTTACGAGATGTACTACAGTACAGCTGCACGATATCTTAGGACCTATTTTGGGATTTCATACACGCTATATACTTGAACTATGCTTGAACTAAAGTCACGCGATCTACTCGAACGATACTGACTCAAACTTGAACAATTAAGCTTGTCAGACCCATAGTTGAGGT
>JAJMBI010000114.1:0-32810 GCA_030572815.1 Starmerella asiatica | reverse complement strand
CTCCACGTATGCATTGTGGCTATTCCATTAGCATTGCGGCTATTCCATTGGCATTGCGGCTATTCCATTGGCATTGCGGCTATTCCGCTTGACTAGTCTATAGTTGTTGATTTTACAATGCTATTTGTTTACGCTGGTTCTGGCATGCACTCCCACGTGTACTGCGGCTATTTCGTGCAATTGGCCGTTTAATTGTGTGCTTCTTCAGCTTGTATGCTGGGTAGCTGTGCACACTAATTAGCACCCACAACCTCACATGCCAATTAACTCGCATTTTCATATTAATTTTTTATAAATTTAACCAATTATTTTTACTGATTCGGTCGTGGCATTTGTTGTTGGCGACCCGCGGCTAAATTCGCGCTGCTCGAATTGGTCGGGGTTGGAGTAATCACGCATGCACTTCGCGCAGACGCTGGATGCTAACATCCTACCGGAATGGAAGAGCCGGTATGTAAATTTCGCACAAGGCAAGAAAGTAATTGCCAAGCTCGAGCGCTCATTGCCCGAGTCTGGGACGGAATCGGACTGGGACTTGCCGCCGCCGGCGATGCCCCTCCATGGTGCTCCGGCCGAGCCCCTCCACACGGGTCCACTCCACACAGAGCCCATAACCGATAGGTCGCCTTTACTAGGTGTTCCGCGGCGCAGCTCCGAGCCGGCTCCGACTACTCCCGGTGGTGCTCCCGGTGGTGCTCCAAGTGGTGCTCCAAGTGCTCCGCGCACGACGCGGCGATCCACTGGCCCGGTCAGTTCTACACTCTACCGGCGAACTACGCCGCGCGTATGGTCGGTTCCTCGCCTGTTTCAAACACCACAGTCAATTGACCAAAGCGGGATCCTCCTGGCTAGTTTCGCAACGGGGCCGCAACTGCGCATCTTTTTTGAGTGGCTGAACGCCGAGGTTTCGCGCGCAAATGCCTTTTACGCCGCGATGCTCACCGAATGCCGCGCGAAATTAGGAATGCTCGAACGCCAGCTCGTGCAGTTCGAGCGGCACCGCGCGTTGCACCACCAACTGCGCGAATCGCAGCCCCGGCCGCGCGCTGCTCAGCGTGCATCGACTTTACTGCACCAATTGGACCTGCCCTCGCTGCCAATGGTGATTCGTTTGGCATTACCGGGCAGACAACACGATTCCGACAGTGATTCGGACACTCACTCGAATTTGGGCTTTTCCCCGGTTTCTCCGGCATTTGCCGCAGCAACACCACTCGAACGCGCGCAAATGAGAAGGCTGAAGGCGCATACTTCCGATTTCAGCAACAGCGGCGACCGCGTCGGCTACTACCAAGCAAAACAGATGCTGAGGACAGCGCTGGCTGATTATTACCATTCCTTACAGCAACTCAAGGGGTTCCAGCAGCTCAACAAAACCGCAATTCGCAAAATCGTTAAGAAATTCGATAAAGTGATTGCCGATAAGCTGGGAATCCCGCACACTGAGGACCAGTACCTCCAAGAATTGGCGGATTTACCCCTCGTGAATGGCGGCTCAGAAACGGAAACTAGTGGCGGTGAAGACAAACTGGATGTGGATGAGATGCTCGTGCGGACCGAGCAGATGTATGCCGTGCATTTCACCCAGGGCAACCATAAACGGGCCGTGGATTCGCTCAAAGTGGCTACGTTGGGCGAGCGTGAGCAGCACCCGGGAGCATTGTTCGTGTGTGGACTGGCAACGGGTGCCACTATTCCGTTGGGGGCGATGGCAGTGTGGAGTGCATTGCGGTTCCGCGACCGTAGAGATGCGGGGGACATGCATGTGCTCAAAGATGCACCCTCAAGCTCTTCTCTAAGCTCCACTGTGCTGGATCAAGTCGTGACGATGATCGGGGTGGCTACAACGCGCGACGATACAAACGTTCCGGGAGAAACTACGTACCTATTGCAGTTCCTCGGGGGGTACGTGATGCTTGCCGTGTGCTTTATGGGCATTGCCGGATGCTTATGGGTGTGGAAACAGCACCGCGTGAACTACGCATTTGTGATTGAGCTCGATCGCGCTTCGATGTTGACTCCACCGCAGTTTGGGGCGCTGGCTTCCGTGTACACTTTCTTCCTCGCACTGTTTGCATTTCTGACTTTTATGACAACCCAATATTTTCATCGGTACTACCCATGCGTGCTGCTGGGTGTGTGTGTTGTACTTCTGGTTGTGCCGCGCGGGTTTGCCTGGACGGCACGGCGATGGTTGATGCATTCTTTGTGGCGGCTCATGCTTTCCGGGTTTTATCCTGTGGAATTCCGCGACCTGTTGATGGGCGACATTACCTGCAGCTTAACTTACACACTGTCGAATATGGAAACATTCTTTTGCGTGTATGCCGCGACACCGCGGTGGTGGACCCCGGAAGGTGCATTGCATGCGCAGCGTTGTGCGAGCTCGAGCTCTAGAGTGCTCGGGTTTTTGAGCTGCTTGCCGGGTATATGGCGGTTTCTACAGTGCTGGCGACGGTACGGTGATACGTTAAACTGGTTCCCGCACATGCCGAATGCGGGCAAGTACAGTTTCAACATCCTATATAACATGTCGCTGAGTTTAGCCCGCATCAGTCCTAACAGTTCTGGGTTAAAGGTACTATTTATTGTGATGGCGGCAATCAACGGCGTGTATGCGGGCCTTTGGGACGTTTTGATGGACTTTTCGCTCACTCCAAGGCTCGACAAGAACTTGAGGGACACCATAGTGTACCCGTGGTGGGCGTATTGGTGCGTGATGATCGGCGATTTCATTATGCGGCAGGCATGGATCTTGTATGCAGTGATGTGGAACCACAAACAACAAAGCGCCATCGTCAGTTTTATAGTGGCATTGATTGAGATCACTCGACGGGTGGTGTGGGTCGCTTTTCGGGTCGAAAACGAACATGCTGCCAATATTGGACGGTGCCGCGCGTTCAAGGACCTGCATTTGCCGTACGACAATGTTTACATCCCGGACGACTACGCCGTGGCGAGCCACGCCCACAGCACCGTGAAAAACAATCACACACCAACATTGAGGAGGAGTATTCCCACCACACCAAACGGGCTGAACGTACACGGCTAAAGACTATATTTATAACACTAAACATGCGTAATTCGACGGTTTTAAGCACTACCGGAACGTACACGGCTGAGCTTCATATATATAGATAATATTAAACCTGCGTAATTCGACGACTTTAAACGGCTGCTTGCTTTGGTGGCACTACCACACCAAATAAGCGTGCACGGCTGAGCATAAATAACATTAAACCTGGATTTTTGCGTAACTCGGCGGCTTTAAACGGCGGTTTATCAACTTTGCAATCCACGGCGGCAGCGTTGCGAGCGCGATAATGCTCACAACAATGCCGTAGTACAGCGGGGATTTCAACTTTTGCAAATCGAAATAGTCCGGCAGCATCGGCACGCTGCCAATGTATATGGCTGCAGTCACCAGCTCACTAACGACCATTACCCAGTTCCAGGTAGTGATTTCCACCGCGACCATCAGCAGTTCACTTAACACCAATGATGAAAAGCTCACGAGCACCAACGAAGTGAACATATCCGGCTTCAAAGAGTTTTTGCCCAACAGCAGCTGCGAAGCGCCCTGAATAATGACGCCCTGGTACAGTGCCACCAATGCCCACACGAAGAATGACTTGTACGACAATGCATGGCCATCTTTTAACTCATCATATAGTTCGGGGTACATCCGAGCCAAATGTTCGTCAACGTCGTGGTCAGTTACCAGTGCAAACACCGGTGCCATGGTGTACAGCGTCGCATATCCGACCATTAACCACCCCTGGTACAGTGCAATGGGCTCGAATTTAGAACAGATCGAGAAAACCGCTTGACAAACCGATATAATTAGACCTCTGTGGATCACGACTTGAGCCAGTTTCGCACTGCGTTTGTACGAATTACGTCCATGCCATAGCAACAGCTTTGTGGCGTGGCAGAACAGCGTTACCGAGAAGTCCGCGGCCAAAGACGCCTGCCTGCCTTCTTTACCAACGATGCCGAGGCCTATATCCGCGGCCTGGATCATCGAAACGTCGTTACCACCATCACCAATGGCCGCTACACGCTTCCCGGTCTCCCTTTTGACCATATTGGTCAAATCGGCCTTCTGCTGGGGCGAACATCGGCAGGCTACAACGACAGGAAGCTGTAATGCGACGCGGGCAAACTCGGTGGGCATCTCCCGCAGCATGAATTGCAGCGATGCACCATCCAGCAACAAACAGCTGTCGCCCATTGACGCTAAGTAGTCCAGTTCCTGATGTGCCTCATATGCTGAATCCACATTGGTCAACGTATGGATGGGCTGGCCCCGACTTACCAGCCGACTGGAAACTGCAACACATCTCGCCGTCTCTACTTTGTCGCCGGTAAGCATCCAAATGCGGATCCCGGCATTCCGCAGTGTTTCTAAACTAGGTTTGATATCCTGCTGCAGTTTATCTTCAACACCAGTAACGCCGAGCAGCTCCAAGTCGTGTTCCAAATGCTTTTTTACCACGGCGGCCATGCGGGCATCGCGATCTTGTGTCATCAACAGCGAAGCATCGGCATAGCTAGCGGCAAATGCCTCTAATTCTGGTTGTGACAACCCGCGGCGAGCCACCACTAACGTCCGTAAGCCCTCGCGAGCCATATTACCGACTTCTTCATCCAACCAATCATTTTGCTGCACCAATGGCCCCACGGCCGTGTCGGCACCCTTCACAAAATACCAAATCACGTCTTGGCGTTTAACAACAATGCCCATTCGTTTTGAATCCGAGTTGAACGGGAACGTATACAACACGTCGTAAGTAAGTAGTTCACCAGAAGCAGTATGCCGGATGGCAATTGTTTTGCGGTCGCGGCGAGCCAGTTCCAAACCGACGGCAGCCGTCCACGAAACAATGGCGATCTCATCAGGACTTACCGCTTGGTATGCCACGGTAGCGTTGCCACTACTGTCTAAATCCTCAGTGGGGGTTACCGAGTGGCACAATGCTAAACAATGGGCCAGATTCCACACCTTTGTTGCTACCTCGTTGCGCCCAGAACTAGTTCCCGAGCTTAAAATGTTGACTGGTGGCCGAGCAATGTATTGCGACACTTCGTCCATCGAGTCAGGACCAAACGCGACATTTCCCACATGGATTTTCCGCAAATCCATGTCGTTTTGGGTTATAGTACCGGTTTTATCAGTTAACAAGTAGTCGATCCTGCCAAGATCTTCTGGGATCGTCGAGGTGCGTACGACGGTGTTCGGGATGCTCCTATCGTGCTCAATGTGGTACGCATAAACGCTTTTCGCCATATCCAAGTTGACTCGCAGCGAAACAGGAATGATTGTCGAGAACAGAATGAGAAATCGCAAGATTTGCAGGTACCACTCCTTACCGAATCCCTGGAAGGCCACCAACACTATACTGAGCAACAGTACTGACGCACACAGAATCTTTGACACGCCATTAACTTCTAATTCCAGTAATGGAACCTTAGAACGTGAGGTGTTCGTGTTTAAGGCCATGCGCGTGTCACGGCCAGTGTAAACAACGATTCCTTCCACAATCCCGGCAGCAACCACGGTGTTTGCCCACATTGTATTGTCAACCGTGAGCGGTTGTTCAACGCCATCGAACCGTAAAGTTCCCTGGAAGTGCGAAATCGACTTTTCTGGTGGACTGCATCGGAGCTCCAGCTCGCCGTCGGAGTACGCCCCCAACGCCGGAGCATGCTGGGCCTGGGCGCGTGCCGACGCCGCCTGCGTCAACTGCGGGGCCGTGCGTAACTTCCAGTCGGTCTCGCCATCGAGCTGGTCGGTGCGAATAAACGTTTCACCCGAAGGCTCGCTCGTGCGGAGAATAACAACGTCCGCGGGGACGCGCTGGTTCGTGTATAAAACAATGATGTCACCAACGCGCAGGTCTTGACTCGGAGTCGGCGTGCCCCCAGAGTCAGCACCGTGCCGGAGCAGACTCGCGCCTGCTCCACTACCAGCGCCAGCTCCACCACCACCAGCTCCGCCATGGCCCACGACTTCAAACAGCTCAGAATTCGCTTCTCGGTCGCGGCGACGCCGGAGCACATCGTCCCACGCCTCTTTGCCCATAGTGACTCCGAGCACAAATGCCAATGGAACCACATAACTGGAAAGATAGCCGATTCGGAGCGGGGGCCAGGCCTGGGACAGGGCCACGAGCAAAAAGTATAAGTTGAAGAAAAACTTGAATTGCTCATAAAGAATTTTGGGCAAAAACGTCGCAACGTTATATTTAGCGTTGGAAATCGCATTTGACGGGAAATTGTACGGCTTTAAGTGGGGGATTTCTGGAGTTACAATACGCTCGCGTGGAGCACTGGAGTCGCGGGGCTCATTCGTGGAAAATGTCATGAGGGGGATCTCTTCGGGCATGCCGTGCTTAAGAGACTTTATTAAACCGTTTATGTAGGTCAGATCTCCATTCCGCAGCTTGCGCCACAGGGAAAATGGAATGCGCTTGACTGTGTGGAGTATCTTCACCAGTGGAGCGGGGGCTCTGAAGGCTAAATGGCACCCTACTCCTGTGGGGCTCCGGAGCGGGGGATCACCCAGTAGGCGCCACTGAGTTATTTAGTATATACATCGATTGGAAAGGAGATAAATTTAATTAGTTCTGATAATAACGCACACTGGTTTAGTTAGTTGGGGAGTATACGCGGTGGTGAAGCAGATTGCTGGAGCCGGCTACTCCATGTCCAGCCCAAGCCATCCCAGTCCCAGCGGCAAACCGTCCATTGAGCTTGACGTAGATGGTCCATTTAGCTATTTAGTATATAAATCGATAAAAAGGAGAGTTCATTTTAATTAATATTAGTTCTGAAGTGAATTGTTCAGCTGGCTTTGGATTATACGACATGGCTGAGTGGGTCGGAGCTAACTGTACAGCCTTTAAGCCTGCTTAGACCCAGCGGCAGGTCTATTGAGCTGTAGATGGTCCATTGAGCACATATAGATAAGCAGATAGAAGTTAAATGGAGATTAAATCAAATTAATAAAAGATTTACGCTGAAATCTGCCTCGTTTGCCAGTATTCGACATAATGGAGTTTCTAGGGCGGAGCCGACTCCAAGCCCACTGCCCACCTCGCGGATGAACGCGTTCCTCGACAAGCTCGAGGCGCAGTTCGGGGAGCTTGTCACGCATATCTCGCATTTGGAGCGTATAAGCGACCAGCCCGAGAAACTGGCTGCTTTAGACCTGGAGCTCGTGGAGCACATTGCTCACATCAAGGAGCAGTACTCCGCGAGCCAGAAACTGGCAGAGCTCAAACGCGAGTCTGCAAGGCTGGATGCCTCGATAAATAATATTTTAATTGAGCTGGCGCAGTGTCGACATGAATTAGAACAGTTCCCGCGCGATGCCGACGCCGTGAACCAGCGAAAAATCAATGCCGAGGATCTGCTGAGCTACGCCACTAAAATCACAAAATTCACACGGCAAATGCCCGGAGGCGACCCTGCGTTGCTGCCATGGCCCGCTGAGGATCAGCTCCGTAGGGGGATGCTCGCGACTTTGACGATTCAGAGCGGGCAGGAGCAGGAAGATGCAATAATGCAAGATGCGGAGCCTGCTGCACCTGAACCTGCTGCGGCCCAGCCCGTTGCGACGATGCCAACCACAGTGAAACCACGGGCAGGCCAACCACGGCCACCACGGCAGAAAATCAGCCTGGATTTCGACTCCGACGAGGATTAAATGTATATATTTATATAGGAAAGGTGCGCGAGCGGCTGTGCGTGCATTCCCCTTACGCCGAGCCCGCGAGACACTTTAGCCAGCTCGGCATACTGCGAATTACCGGTTAATTTGGCCAATTCGGCGAGATTCTGCGCGGAAATGCCGTTGTAGTTGGGCTCGACAAAGTCCGTAGTGAATTTCGCACGATTGGGGAGACACGGCGTTACAGGTGCATAAAAAAACCCGCCCCGGGGATCTTTAAACCGCACATTTTGCTCATTTTGTAACCGCACGGCATGGCTCACCACAGAATTATCCAAACTAGCGTAATCTAATAACCCGCGAATAGTGTATGCATAGTCGTCACACGCACTCAGCATGCAGCGCTCCCAGAACCGCGATTTAACCAAGTCTTGAGCGGCATTGCGTGCCGAGGGTAATGCGCGAGCGTTCGCGAGCGCGCTTAAGGCGAGTCCATGACTTGCAGCACGTACATCCTCGATTTTTTTTTCTTGCGGTTTGTTAGCCATGCGGAACGCATGTAAATGCCGGCGAGATTTACCCACTAAACCGGTAACGCGCTCTTTAGAAACTCCAAACGTTGCAGCGACGTCAGTGAGTGCGCGGTACGGAGTTAAAACATTATACATGTCAAGCTGTGGCTGTTTGTCAACAATATCAGCACTAATATTGCCGTTCTCATTAACCCCCCAGTAATACTGCACGATGTCACGATCAGTAAGACCTAAAAATGGCTTCAATGCTGCTTCAAACTCAGTGTAAGTCCATAAATAAGTAGCCACAGAGCCCTCAGAGGCACCATAACGTAGCTGCTGCACCAAGCTCTCGGCAAGTTGCCTAACTAAAGAATCTTCGGTGTCTGCTAGATGCTTTGCACATGCCATTAACAACGTGCTTTGAGAATCCATTGGTTTAGAGAACTGGGGGACATGCCAATCGCGCGTGTGGGCACCCACAAACACTCCACTGCCAATATGATCTACTAACCCGCTATTTGCCACGGTGCGTAATGTTTGCGCACGCAATTCACCTCCAATTACGGCCAATGCATAGCCCAGTACGTACCGGAATTCGGAGTCCAAGGTGTGGTACTGAGCAGCCGCCTGCACTAAAGTATCGCTCGCTAGTGCTTGCCACGCCTCTTCACTGATCTTTACGGGTTCTGGAAAATCTTTAATCTCGGTTGGATCTCCAATACTCACATTAGCAGCCCTGTCAAGAAATTCCAGCCATTGAGTATTGGAAACCGCCCATGAAAACGCATACGGCTCGCCAGTTGATCGTAAGGCCACAAAGAACGGCGTTTGACGTACTCCTGTTTGGCTTTGTACGTATAATTGTAAAGCAGCAAACACGCCCTTAAATCTCGCATCCAATTTCACCGGAACAAACTCCGTTTCAATTTTATGTACTGCTGTAGGTGTAAACAGCTCGCGAACCACTGCAGCCCGCAACAACGGCGATGCAACATCGCTGTTCACGAGCATTGGCCGGTTAAGTTGCCTACTTTCCGCACACCCCGCTTCCCACGTGCGCCATTTCGGTTCAAAATTTATTGCTGGTGCACTGAAATGGCGTATACCGAATTTTGGGCGGCAGACAGCAAGTATTGCCCCGGCAAAACCCACAGTGCGAGGTGCTGCGCACAGCATTACTGGATTGGGCAGGTCCCCTGCCCTGAGGTTCATGGATCGGCTGCACGCCGCCATTGCTCGTTTATCCAGCGAGTTTGATGCGTTGTTGGACGGCGTGCGGGCAAACATTGAAGAAACCGCTACTTCTGAGCGCGAAAAAAGCCTGGCAAGCCTAAACTTGGCCCAAAATGAGCAAGGCGTGCTGACCCGCGCTGAAACTGCTCGCGAGCAGCTGAAAGCAGCCATTAAGCGGCACGAAAGGTTCCAGCAGCAACTTGCTCAACTGCAGCAGGTGTATCTCATAACTGAAGAGCTTAAAGATATAGTGCGTGAGTTGGAACGTGGGCGATGACCCATACTTGAAATAGAACACCAAAAAGCATATAATCAGGGATCTAATACATACCAAAGCCAACCATCCCCCACAAGTATATAGCAGATACAAAGCATATAGGAGATAAAAGTATATAGCACACACGAAGTATATAGCAGATACAAGCATATAGCAGATACAAGCATATAGCAGATACAAGCATATAGCAGATACAGGAAGTATATAGCACACACGAAGTATATAACGTAGATAAAAGCATACATCAAAGCACACCCGCGAAGCACACATGATTTAATGTTTATGTTTTGGAGCGGCGGTGCATGCTGACTAAACATGCTCACCGCGACGGATACCGAGGACTGGAGCTTACAGGCGTTCGGCCCAGCCGACGGCATTGCCGTTTGCCGCCCCGTTAAAAGCGGCGGTAACTTGCTAACCACAAACAAAGACTATTTTGCTGCTGGCGATACCGAAGGGGTCGTTTTAGGCCGCATTGACGCGTTGCATGCGGCATTCGCTGAAAAACGCGCCTTCACGGGTGAGCGCCTGGCGTGTGGCGCGGTTTCCCACATAATTCTATATAAAACCACGCTGGCTGTGGCGAAAAGCTGTGATGTCGATTTGTACGACGTCGAAACGCGCGAAAAACGCTACCACCACACTTTCCCCCACGCCATCACCTCATTACGGGCCACCGCCGACTTGGTGGCATCGTTGGCTAACGGAGATTCGTTTGTAATTACAAACGGAGAGCCCAAACCGGCAAATTCATTGTCAAATAGCAGTGAAAACCTGTTTTACAGTGAAATTGCTGGCCATCCGTTCGTGGTGCGGCAACAGGATGAGGAATATGCTGCTTTCATTGGCGAGGGGGGCTCGCTGGTGGAAATCCCTGAAGCCTGTGCGCCATTCGGCGACACTTCTGCCGAGTTTGCCTGGTATTTAACCAGCTGGCAAACTTCAGCGGGGTTTGCTGCTGTGGCTGCATGCTCGCAGTCCACTGATTTGCTTTTGCTGGTTAGCGACGGGGAACTGCACAAGATCGTGCCGATGGACGACTCTGCAGTGCTGCCTTTCACCACGAACGATGAGGATGTTGTAGTTTGTGGCACAGCATTGGCACCGGCGGAACCCGTACAATTCAAGGGGACGGTGCGGGCACCATTGTGGCTGGCATTGACGCAGGAGGGGCATATAATTGCTCGGCATATCGTGGCTAAGGACCCGAAGTTGGTCGAACCTGTGCCTGCAGTTGAGGAGCCAACAGAAGCAGCCGAAGCAGCCGAAACAGCCGAAACAGAACCAACAGAACTAAAGGAAGTTGAATCCGAAGTGCAAGAGCCAGAACATGAAGTTGAAGAGCCTGCAGTTGAACCCGAAGTGCAAGAACCAGAACTCGAAGTTGAGGTCGAAGAACCACAAGCGGAAGTTGAAGTTGAAGTCGAAGTGGCAGAAGTTGAACCAGAAGCTGAGATCGCACCAGAAGCTGAAGTGGCAGAGGTTGAACCGGAAGCTGAAGTTGAAGTAGCTGAGCCAGAACCCGAAGTTGAAGTGGCTGAGCCTGAAGCAGAAGTTGAAGTTGGAGCAGAAGTTGAAGCAGAAGCTGAGATTGAAGCAGAAGCAGAAGTGGTTGAGGAAGCTGAAGCCCAAGCGGAACTCCAAGTTGGAACAGAAGTGGAACCAGAACCCCAAGTAGAACCAGAACCCCAAGTCGATGAGCCCACAAATAAACCAGAGGTTACCGAACCAGAAAGCCCTGAAGTGGTTGTGCCCACAAGCGAACCAGATCTTAGAGATGGTCCTGAAGTGGTTGTAAAGTCCGGCGAATCTGATGAGTGGGTGCCCAAAGTTGAGGAGGCCGATAGTGAACCCGAAATCGAGGAGCCTGAGGGGTCAATTGATGTAGAGGCTGTGCCTGCTTACGATGGTGCGGATGTATCCGATGCCGAAATACGTAAGTCGCCGTCGATCCAATCGCTCGATGAAAATGATGTGAGTGATAGTTCAAAGACGGAAGATAAGGCTGATGCAAAACTTAGCCAAGCCGAGGCAGCACCTCAGGCCGAAGCAGATGCTAAAGCTAAAGCAAATGCCGAAGCCATCGCCAAAGCCGAAGCCGAAGCTAAAGCCAAGGCCGAAGCCGAAGCTAAAGCCAAGGCCGAAGCCGAAGCTAAAGCCAAGGCCGAAGCCGAAGCTAAAGCCAAGGCCGAAGCCGAAGCTAAAGCCAAGGCCGAAGCCGAAGCTAAAGCCAAGGCCGAAGCCGAATCTAAAGCCAAGGCCGAAGCCGAAGCTAAAGCCAAGGCCGAAGCCGAATCTAAGGCTAAAGCCGAAGCCGAAGCTAAGGCAAAGGTCGAAGCCGAAGCTAAGGCTAAAGCAGAAGCCGAAGCTAAGGCAAAGGTCGAAGCCGAAGCTAAGGCTAAAGCAGAAGCCGAAGCTAAGGCAAAGGTCGAAGCCGAAGCTCGTTTAGAAGCGGCATCTTCGACTACCTGGCAAGGGCTCACTTTAGAAGACCTCATTGACAACCCCATTGAGAACCCATTCGACATGCTGTACACGGTCACGAACCGATATTTCGCCGTTTTGGACCATGCACTTACCGAACTCGAAACGTGCGAACCTTCTAATGACCTAGATCTCAATGAGCCCGAGAATTGGCTCCCCCCCGATTCCAGTAAACTCAAAGCTCCCCTTGCCGACCTTCTGAATGAATCTGCTGAAACATCACGCAGTGTCGCTGAACTTTATAAAGATGTGGCCAGTTTAGCCGAGACCGTGCGTTCAGCAACCACTACGAGCACCGAACTGCGCACGACCCTTGATGGAATCTCTGCCGACATCAGCAAAGAGGCCTACGAGTTGCGCCCATTACCGGTTGGTGCATTAGTGCAAAAAACCGAGCTGGAGAGGAAATTAAGCAAAGTTATGCAGGAGGCACGTGCTGCGAAGGAGCGGGCACTGATTGCGCTGCTTAACGTGCAAAGTGTCGACTACTCCCAGCTGCTTCTTGCCGTGGAAACTATCGATCATCGCATTGCAAGGCTTGATGCCCAACTTTCTGAGCTGGCACACCAGGAGAGCGTCGATGTGCCTCAGGAGCTGCCACCCTTTCAAAGCCGGGGCCCATTGTTAAACGAACTGGAGCTTCCGGACCCCGTGTATGCCGAGGCGGGGTTCTAATGTATGTAGTTAAGAGTTTAAGTATGAAATGTAAATGTAACTTCACGAATACAATCTATACAGTGCCGTCTTACAGCAGCTTGCCAGTATACAGCTTGCCAATTACTGCCAACTTACACATCTAACTTTCACATCTAAATTTAATCACTTCTCAATAGCTTCAACTGCTTTCTTGAACTCCGCTAATGCACGCTTCGCATTACCGCTGTCAATACTCGCATTTGCCAGTTCCACGCCCTCTTTAAACGATGACGCTCGCCCGCTAATATACAGTAGTGCAGCCGTGTTCAACAACACATAATCCCTGATCGGGTGCCCCTCCGGCAATTGACCATTCACTAAAGCATGCACAGTCTCGGCATTTTGAGCTGGCGTGCCGCTCCGCACTTCGTCTAAATCATGTTCTTTCAGCCCGAAATCAGCCGGGGTCACCGAATACTCCTTGATCTCGCCATTGCGCAATTCCCACACCCGCGTGGACCCATGCGTGCTAATTTCATCTAATTTGTCCTCGCCACAAACAATGAGGGCCGGCAATCCGGGGAACAAACGGGCGGTGGCCTCAGCATATGTGCGGCCCAAACTCGGGGTGTAAACACCCAGCACGCGAGCACCTACCGGTGCCGGATTCAACAATGGACCAACCAAATTGAAAATTGTTGGTACTCCCAAACCTTTACGGATATGTTTAACGTGGGCCAATACAGGGTGGAACACAGGACCGCTCATGTAAACAAAATCACAGTTCGCTAACAGATCGGGAGTGGTTTCCGCATTAACTCGAGTTAGATCTATGCCCAAACTGCTCAAAACGTCTGAGGCACCCGAAGCCGATGTAGATGCTGGCCCTCCGTGCTTGGCAACCGGAACACCTGCCCCAGCAGCAACAATTGCCGAGGTCGTAGACACATTGAAAGTGTTCTGTCCATCCCCACCGGTGCCTACAATATCATAGTAAACAGTGTCATTAGTCGGCTCAAATTGACGAGATTTACGCCGCAAATTATCGACGGTAGCGGCAATGAAGTGCGGTGAATGGTCACTACCGGTAGCCCGAGCTGCCACTAGAAATGCAGCTATTTGAAGCGGATCGGCATTGGAATGCAGAATCAAATCCATTGCGGCATCGACTTCTTCGGCATTTAGCTCATTGCCGGCAATTAGCTGGTTCGTGAAACTTTTCAAACTCATGCTGTGTAAGCCGGATGCGGGGTGAATATCTGGTGAAGATGAGGAGCTGTACACTGGTTGAATAGGTACTTTGGGGGTAATATGTATAGTTAAGACATTTTTATGAGCAGTATATCCTGTTTTCAGCCATCCTTCTCAACTCAATGGCTGGCGGGCAACGATCTTGTACACCTCAATGCATGATCACGTGATACGTGTTTATATCTACCAATGTTTAGCGACGAAATAACATTGGTTTTATTCTAATAATATAAAACACCTAGATCTCCAATTGTACCTCCGTACCTTTTTAAGGTCTTGCGGGCTACTCCGGCAGTAATAGGCGGCCCTGAGGTTAGTCCGACTACATAACTACATAGTTTCCAGGGGGTGTGATGCTAACAGCTGGGATGCTAGCTATCGGAATGCTATTGAAACATCATAATGTACTGAATAGGGATCGACGAATTTCAGTAGGTGGTATGCGGCCACTCCGCTGTGCGTCATATACCGAGGTTCATTAACGATTAGCGTTAAAACGATTCATTATTATGGTGACAATATGGATAGATACATGTACGCATGTAGATACATTACGGACCCACCATAGATTAGGGCCACAGTGTGAGAACTGGCTGTACAGGCGACGGTTAGGTTCATTAGGAGCTATGGGGCCCAACTATACAACAACATATTATTTAATTAATGAAGCGGGTACCATTCGCACAATGGCACAAAATTTTCTCGTTTAATTCGTGACAATTTTCTGTAATGGGTGCCTGATCGTCCGTGCTCAGGGCCATAGCCGTCAGCTAGATACAGGCCACATCAGCTATAGATTATACATAGGTTGCGTGTTGTTACATTATTATACCCGTCAATTCACCGGTTAAAATCTGTAATGCTAGGATGTCTACACGTACGCAATTAATGGTATTAGTGTGTGAAAGTTATCCATTGCAACCCTGTTTGATCCCACCGTAGATTATTATCAGCTAGATACTGGCCACATCAGCTAGAGAAACATACATAGGTTGCGTTTTATTTTCTACATTATCATACCCGTCACTTCAACGGTACAAAGTCAATTCTAGTTCTCCTTTATTGAGCACCGGCATGGCACGATATGTATACTTCGTGGCACCCGCAGCTTATGCATTAGTACATACGTGTGCGTGCATCAATTAAGTTTAAATCAACGTCATATTATTCCATTGCGTCGCTGCAGGTGCCCATGCGAGGCAACCCCCCCCATCCTGACTTCCGCTAACAAGGCTTATCTCCGCTAACAAGGCTTATCTCCGCTAACAAGTCTTACTAACAAAACTTATCTCTGCTAACAAGGCTTATATTTTAAAATATGTACATATCCAGTTATCGACAGCATTCACTTAAGTGTATGCGTGTTTCGAGATCTCCGGTCACGTGCCCGCGCGACGTGTCGCGTAAATTGATAACCTAGCCCCCCCCCGTTTGAACACCTAAGCGGCCATAAATGGGTACCGAAGTGAACACCCACAAACACGTCCAAACCGAGCCCGAAACGGACTTGGTGAGTGCGAAACGACCCTACAGGTCTACCGCTCCCGACTATGAGCAATTTGACCGCCGCAAGCTGCGTAAAAATGACTGGCTCGCCCTTGCCTTCGTGATGACCGTGGCCGCCGCTGTGCGTTTGCACCGGCTTGACTGGCCGAGCAGCGTTGTTTTTGACGAAGTTCATTTCGGCGGGTTCGCGAAAAAGTACATTATCGGCCGGTTTTTCTTCGATGTGCACCCGCCGCTCGCCAAAATGCTTTTCGCCGTGTTTGCGTTCCTGGGCGGGTTCGATGGCGACAGCGATTTTGATTTCACGCCGATCGGCACGGACTACGTGCGGTGGCACGTTCCGTACCTAACGATGCGGATGCTGCCGACGTTGTGTGGCCTCGGCACTATAGCGCTGTGTTTTGCCACTTTGCGTGCCTCGGGTTGCCGCACGTTAGCAGCTTCCGCAGCTTCTCTGGTGCTGGTGGTGGAAAACACGTTTGTTACGGAGTCTCGGTACATTTTACTCGATGCACCTTTAGTTTTCTTTGTTGCCGTGACCGTTTATGCTTATAAACGGTTCGAGAACACCGTGCCGTTTACGCGCACGTGGCTGCGGTACTTGCTGTTAACCGGTTTGGGCATTGGCGCCACGGTCTCGTCGAAATGGGTCGGGCTGTTCACCATGGCGTGGGTCGGCGTGCTGACAATCTACCAATTGTGGTGGATTTGGGGCGATTTGTCGGTTTCTGTCAAACGGTTTTCGCAGCATTTTGCTGTCAGGGCCGTGCTACTCATTGGTGTGCCGTTTGTGTTGTACACTTCAATGTTTGCATTGCATTTCTTCTGCGTGGACAACATGGGCGACGGTGCCGATTTGCTGCCTCGCTGGTTCCAGGCCTCGTTGAAGCACAACAAACTGCCTACGCAAGTGCCGGCGGATGTCGCGTTTGGCTCGGTGATTAGTTTACGCCACGTTGACACGCATGGCGGCTGGCTGCACTCGCACCCTCACACGTACCCTACGGGCAGTGAGCAGCAGCAGATAACTTTGTATGCACACCCAGACTCGAACAATCTGTGGCGCATTGTGAATGGCACTGCTGAGTGGAACCCGTCAAACAGCACTGAACCAGTGTTTATCACTGATGGGGCAATTGTTAGGCTGGAACACATCAATACTGACCGCCGGTTACACTCGCACGACCACCGGGCTCCGGTAACGAACCAGGACTACATCTTTGAGGTTAGCGGTTACGGTTTTGAGGGGTTCGAAGGTGATTGGAACGATAACTGGCGCGTCAAGATTGTTGACAGTATGTCCGTGGATAAGGGTAAAGATCACGTGCAGGCCCTCCGTACTTACTTCCAACTCGAGCACGTTGGATTGGGTTGTTTACTGTACTCCAAGAAAGTGAAACTTCCCGATTGGGGGTTTGAGCAGCAGGAAGTGTCGTGTATTCGTGGAGGTAAGTTGCACAACACCGTATGGTTCATTGAGTCGAATGAGCACCCCGGTTTACCGGAAACCACGGAGAAATTCGACTACCCGGTGCCGGGGTTCTGGAAGAAGTTTGTTGAGTTGAACAAGGCGATGTGGAATGTTAATAAGGACTTGACGGATCCGCACCACTGGGAGTCTAGACCGCTTTCGTGGGTACAGCTGCGCAGGGGGATCAACATGTGGGGCGAGGATCACCGCCAGGTGTACCTTTTGGGCAACCTTCCGGTTTATTACGCCATTGCGGCGAGTATCTTGCTGATTGTTGCGTATAAGGCGCTGCGGTTGCTGGCGTGGCAGCACTGGCATACTGCGTTTGCTCCGCAGCATGGGTCGCCTTGGGCATTGTTCGATGAGCATTTCGGCAACTATGCTCTAGGATGGTGGATCCATTTGTTCCCGTCTTTCCTAATGGTTCGCCAGCTGTTTTTGCACCATTACTTGGGCAGTCTGTACTTTGGCGTGCTCATGCTCGGCCAGACGTTTGAGCTGATCTTGTCTGTTGTAAAACCTTACTTCATTGCGAAGACCGTGGTGACGACTTTCGTTGCGGCATGTGTGCTGTGGTTCTACTGGTACGCTCCGCTGGCGTACGGGTCGCCGTGGACGAAGCAGCAGTGTGAGTTGGCGAAGTTTAATGACATGGACTTCGACTGCAACCTGTTCTGGGATGATATCAACCAGTACAAGCAGCAGGAGATCGAGCTGGCGGAGTCGCGGCACTCGGCGTGGTTGGGTGTGACGCCGACATCGGAAACTTCGGTGCCGACGGAGACTCCCGTGGTGGCCACCGAAGCAGCGGAGCCACGTCCAGCTGATGAGGAGACCGTGCTGGTCGAGGAGGCAGTTGAACTGGACCAGAAGCCTACTGATGGTTCTGTTGTGGCTGCTGAAGCTGAGCCCGTGGCGCCGGGAGTTGCTGAGCCCATTCCGGTTGACGGTGAGACCGTACTGGCGGGAGAGGCGGTCGAACTGGACGAGACCGAGGGCGTTCCGGAACCTGAGGTCGAGAGCCAGTGGAATGCTGAGCCCGTGCGTGTCCCCGAGCAGCCGGAGGTCCCCGTTGGAACCAACCATGAGTAGCATACATATTATATACACCTGACCATCAAAGTTGAGCTTGCTCATGTACCTAAAGCAACTTGCATGCCTGCCTCAACATCGTGACATCCAGCCAAATTGAACAAGGAAGGTCTAAATAGCCATCCGTATACTACAAACTTCGTAGCTGTCCATTATATACGACTTTTAGTAACTCTATATAGTGGTAAGAGTGCATGTTAATGGTGAGGGTAAGTTAATTATTGAAGTATGCCAATGGTAAAGGTATGTTAACGGTAAAGGTATGTTGATGGTAGAAGTATATAAACTTATACTAATGATGAAGTGTGTTAATGTTGAGACTTACACATACATGACTGGATGCAGATGCATACGATGAGAGATGTGTTAACTGTCAATTGAAGAAGTAGGCCGCGGCGTACATTTAGGCAATGACGCACATGCAAGGCCAGTACTCCTCAACGGGCTGCTCAACCTCAGTGGGAGGCTGGTTCTCAGAGGGAGCGGCGTTGTTAGCAGGAGGGAAGGTGGAAGCAGGCATTGTTAAAAGAAAATGAGGATGAAGTAACAATAGAGAAATGAGAGTTGCTGGTGAAAACGGAAGATTTGGAGGCCTATATATAGTTTTCCGGGTCCAGAAACCCTTGGTGGCTGATGGCTATCAATTTCGGCAGACCTTATCAAAAACAACCCCACGTGGGGTGGTTAATTTCCGAAAATGTTGCGAATTCGGGGATAATTATTATCACAATCACCAATTATTTATTCAAAACGTAATTTCAAAATTAAACACACATAGTTGCATTTTATTTTCCCACGTAAATTGCTTTCGTTTATGTTAAACACCCATTTTCACACCAAAACCGCCCGCCATAGAAACTTACCCAAAAGGGAAATACCCACTGTGCTGAGCTAAGCACAATCGGAGGGACCCCTGTCGGCTTATTGGCCCAATCTACACGGGGCGCATACGATTAAACGAAGGGCCATGCGCCCTGAAATTAATGAGTTTGCGCAATTTTTTGCTCCCACTGAGAAATCGCCCGACATTTGGACTTACCGCATTGGGAAATTTCCGTGAATGAGCGTGTGGGGCCACACTAATGCTGATCCGTTGAATTCTGGAGACGTATTTGTCGTATATACGTGCAATGCGTGCGATTTGCAGGTACATTTCTACTTAGATATATCAAGCGGAAATGCGAGAACGCGCTTTTTAGTAGCGAATGCCAGATAGTCTAAGTATAGTCCAACGGTACACATGCATCACAGCACCACCAAAATAGTATTCTAACACAATTGCCACATAAATCTTTAGCTGCATGCAGGTAACGCTAAATGCGTGCAGACTTTTTCACATTTAATAGGTGTATTTCACCTGTACTGAGTAGCCCCGCCTGAACTCGAGATGCTGAGCAGCACAATCCTTCAGGAAACACGTCTAAACGACCAGTTATTTACAGTAAACCAATGAAACAACTTAGATTCAGCTACAACACTCTACATAAACGGACGGTAGTAAGCTTGTAAGTGATAGGACCGCGCGATCAACACATCACTTCTGCTCAATTCTTGGCGCGCATTTCTTAGTGAATTGGTAAAACTTCTCAGCAGAAACACGGATGATTCCGTTCGCTGGGGCCGAGTCTACGGGCCTTATCGTCAACTCGCGCATTGTCAGTAAGGAACGCGTAGGCGTGTCGTGCCCTACCCTTTTTAAAGCAGTCGAGCAGTTCAACACCCCTAATAAACAACCTTAGGCAGGCAAGACTGAAAGCTGTACATAACCAATTAAATGAATTTTAAAAAAATGGTTTAAGTTTAGTATGTTGCCGCCAACTACATGCATCATATAGTCCCCAGGCAGCTGGGGCGATGTGCTGACCATATCGGGTGCGCGAACCTCCTTGGCGTCCAAACGTCCAACCAGGCGGCGTCCCATCAACGGTAATAAATAGAAACACCTTAAATTAGCTCAATTGATAAACAAATAAATTAAAATACATATAAATGTTAATGGGCAGCGTGAACTGTCTGAAATTGGCAGCGGCGAGGCAGATTTGTCATGGAGCCGCCGCCGTTGCCGCGGCTCGACACACTGGCAGTGGCGCTGGTTGCGCTGCCCGCATTCGGCTGGATTCCCCACGAACTCGGCGGGTTCGGGCCGCAAATCACCGAAATCGCGAAACTGCTGGCGTTGGCGTGGTTTGTGCGCTGCGTTTACTTGGCAATGTCACCGCGCCGCGAAAAGACGCGCCGTGCTCGGCGCAGTGTGCCGCCCTTGTGGTACGCATTGATGCGGGCGTGCCTGCGTTTACGCGGTGAGCTGACGCCGGCGCCGTCGTCGCAACCTGCGGCGCCGCCGGAGATATGCGGCGTCGGGCGCACGCACATTGCGCTGCGATTATCGTACACCCCGCGGCAAATTAGGCTGGGCGGCATGCTATGGACACAAGTACATGCCGTTGCCAACGATAGAGCCACCCACGTATTGTATGGCCTCACGGCAAACACGCTGTATGATGTTGAAGTCGACGCCGACGCCGGCACTGCGCCCACGGAAACTGCAACGCATGCGTTTGTTGTAACGACAGCGCCGGGCAATACCGATCAATTTCCGCAGCGGCGACCCGAATCTATTAAATCTGAGGCGGTGGCTGCGATCACGGCCGTGCTAGACGCTGAAAAATCAAGTCTGCGCAAAACGCGCAAAGACAGTGTTAAACGTTTAGCAGCGCTGAGGCACGACATTGATGCGTTGTATACGAAAATGGCCGCTAAACGCAAGACTGATGAGCGCGTGCGTAAGCGTATTCAAGGTCTGCGCGAGCGCGTGGCGCAGCAGCGCGCCGAACTGGCTCAACTTGCGCCAGTCAACCCCGGCGAGAGGCGGCTGGCCGTCGTTGCGTCGGAATTGGGCAACCTTCAGCGCGAAACTGAACTGCAAGCGCGGAATTTAGAAGTTTCTGTGCGCGTTTGGGAGGAACTGCAGCGTTCCAAGCGCCACGATCTCGTGAAATTGCAGCAGCGATGTCAGAAATTGGCTGATCGCATTGACAAGTACGAGCGTGACACGCGCGATGCTTCGGCAACTGCGTGTACTGTGATGACCGAGTATGTCGCGTCGTTGCGGGAGGAGCGCAGCGCACGTAAGTTACGGCGACTCAGGTTAGAAACGGATTTTAATAATGCCATTGCGAAACTCTCACATGCGGAGTAACGCAGAGACAAAGCCTCAAGCTACCATACTTATGGCACGTTATACTTATGGCACGTTGTTTTGGCTATGACTAGTTACCGTTCTTGTGGAGTACATGCAACTCAATACCGATATCATAACATATAACTACACCTAATTACCTAGAAAACCGCCAACCTGCACTTTAGGGCGAGGGTTATATGTACCCTAAAATGCTCGTCATTGAGATACAACAGAAGTTACAATATTTCTAGTTATGCCGGCAAAACCTCCTCAATGAAATCGTAGATGTACGGTTCAAAAGCAAATACGTGCGGCTGATCTTGGAACGTGCGCGTTGTAACATTTTGGAACCCGAGCCTATGTAACTCCTTTTCAGCAATCGCCATTTCCGAGTATGGTACATCATTATCGGCCGTGCCATGGCCTAGCCGGATCGCAACATTTGTGAACTTGGTCTTTTCACAACTTTGTAACGCACGGATGGGCACAAATCCGCTCAATGCCACAAAGCCCCCCAATTGGTGCTCTAAAGTGAGCGCCGTGCTCAGCGTTAGCGCAGCTCCCTGCGAGTGGCCCGCCACGACAATCCTTTCGGGACTAATCCCACGGGCAATTTCATCAGCAATTAACTTTTTAATAACTTCGACTGATTCAAGAATACCTTCAGTGTCGGTAACAATCTCCGTAGACAGTTTGCGGCCACTGTGGGCCGTTTCATCTATATGGAACCAGCCGCGCATGGTGCCGTGCAACTCCGGCGTCAGTGCGCCGAACTCGCGCCAGGGTGCCTCCGGCAACACGAAGTTAACGTGCTGGAATTTTTCCTGGCGCTGCGCATCAATAGCTACATGCTGCCACGCCGCAACCGTTGAATTTAAACCATGAATATATATAACTGAGGCCGTGGGCTTACCCGGCGCCGGGAACCGAGTCGTCATTACAAGGCAACGGCGGCGCGCTGCCGGCGCCCAAAGGGTATGGAAGACGCCGCAGTAGCGGCGCTACTAAACGGCACCGCCAGCTACCAAACCGAGAAATTGGCAGCAAGTGAGGCTTGGAAAGAAGGATTTCTGCAGCTGGCGCGCGCTAAAATAAGTAGGCCCATTGACGTGCCTTACGACCCAGAACTGCCGTGCGCATTACAGGTGCGCAACACCGAGGTCAGCGCCGACGCGGCGGCGCAGCGCGCAGTGCTCACGCTCGCCGGCGGTGCGTGGCCGCCGCAGGCTCTCGTGAAGGCCCAACAAGCGTTTGAATTAGCACTGCGACACGAGCTCGCTGCTCGCGCTTACCGCGACGCATTAAATAGCTAACTATGTAAACGAATCGGCTTTGCTTATGCTTAAGGAACGTATTTATCGCTATGGAATATAAATAACCACAAATAAGAAACGATTATCGGTTTAAATTATGGAGAAACGGTCCCACCTTAGGTACCATTAACCGACTCACAGGTTATGCCACTAATTCTAGATAGTTAAAATTATATCGGCTTGGATGCCATTGAATAGAGCATCTATGTAAATATGAAACGATTTCCTGTTTAGATGACAATAACAATACTTAAGAAACGTTTAGATGTCAATAACTACACTTGAGAAACGTTTAGATGCCAATAACTACACTTGAGAAACGTTTAGATGCCGACTATACTTAAGAAACGGTTAGGTACCAACACCTATACTCAAGAAGCGTTTAGATGCCAACAACTATACTTAAGATACCATAGATAACTATGTAAGACACAAGCTTATGCCTAGATATAAATAATTGCGGGTTCTACCTCAGAAATCGCTAACTAACGATTTTATCGGTTTCCGCTTTGTACGCAGTGACGCGCATCACCAATTCGTCGCACTGCGTGAGCAAACTTTCTCGTTCTTTAGCTGCCTCAGCTTCCTCAGCGCGTGCTTGCTCGAGTTCTAACTCAATGGCCTCGAGATCAATTTTAGTGTTTTCCAATGCCGGCATACTGTCAATTAGCAGCTCGACCTGTTGTGCCTTCGTAACTATATCCTTGGACAGCTCTTTAAGGGCCGCATCGAGCTGTTCACGAGTAACTGGTTCTAACTCGGGAGCATCGACTTTAGCGACATGGGGGGGCTGGCCCTCTGGTAATTCAAGGCCGTGGTTCTGATTTATATAGTTTAAACTCGAGAAAAACTGCGTGACGAGCTGGTCGAGGCACGTCTGGAGCTGGCTGAGCCGGTCCGCCATTTTTAGATCAGCTAAGCTACCCAGCTAAGCTACCCAGCTTTAGCACTTACCAGTACGCATGCCAATATGTAATTTTACATCCGTTAGTGACAATTCTGTTCAATTATACATGTTTCAAATGCTCTCGCTGTGTGGCTACTGTGTGGTGCCGAGGCTTGTCTTGACCAGAATACAGCGTACCTTTGCCGTATGGCTGGTACCTTGTAGCCGTTACCTTATCGTGTGGCCAAAAACGCCTATAAAAAAGGACCCTAACCCTCAGTGGCTCGGCTCGTGTAGCCATGAAATTGAAGTATATCAACAAATTAACCGATATACCTCTAGAATTAACAGTCTTCACTATTAATAAACACCTCCAACTTAAAAGATAACAGGTATAGTGCCACATACTTAGGTAACAATTGAGCGGTCATGCAACTAACCGCGTTTATATATTTCACATGGCTATTGTGGGACATCGTGCCGTATATTTTCGAAATGACTCACCTCAAATGGTTTGAGAACTGTTTAACTAAATAATACGTACATTCGTATTTCAGTGGTAGCCGCCAGGGCGGGTAATTGGGTGCGGGTGAATTTTTAAATTACATGCTCGTGCACATTATCGATGTCGACAGCGGGAACATCCGCAGCCTGTCCAATGCAATTAGACACCTTGGCCACGATGTCCAGCTCGTGAGAAATGTTGATGAAGCTGCAGAGAAGCTTCCGCATGCCGAACGGGTGATTTTCCCCGGTGTAGGCAACTTCGGTCATTTCATGGATCAACTGCATGCCCGTGACTTGGCCGGGCCCATGCGTGACTACATTGGTTCAAACCGTCCATTGATGGGGATTTGTGTGGGCCTGCAATCGTTGTTTTTAGGAAGCGAGGAGAGCCCCCAGAGCAGCGGCCTCGGCATTTTACCTGGATTTGTCGCTAAATTTTCGAGTGCGGACAAAAGCGTTCCTCACATTGGATGGAACACTTGCAGGTTAACTACCAAAATGCACTCAATTGCTGCTGATCGGCGTTATTATTTCGTACATACGTATGCCCGCCTCAACCCTGATTTAAGTGAGTTTGCCGACAATGGGTGGGCCGTGGCTACTTGTAACTACGGTGGGGAGCAATTTGTTGCAGCTTTGGCTAAACAGAATTTGTTTTTCACGCAATTCCACCCAGAAAAAAGCGGGCAAGCTGGGTTAGACGTTATTGCTGCGTTTCTGGAAACCCCTGCCTTTAAAGCGGAGCCCCTGACCTCACAACTACCCGTTTCGGACGTGGGACTATCAAAGAGGGTCATTGCATGCCTTGATGTGCGGACAAACGACTCGGGTGAGATTGTGGTGACGAAAGGTGACCAATATGACGTGAGAGGCGGCGGAGATGTGCGCAATTTGGGCCATCCCGTGCAAGTTGCCCAGAAGTACTATGATCAGGGAGCCGACGAAGTCACTTTCTTAAACATTACGAGCTTTAGAGACTCGCCTTTGCATGATCAGCCTATAGTGCAAGTCTTAATGCAAGCAAGCAAGTCTGTATTTGTTCCCCTGACGATTGGCGGTGGCATCCGTGACACCAGGGACCCCGTCACGGGTGAAATGGTGCCTGCTTTGCAGGTTGCTCACCTCTATTTCCAGTCGGGGGCCGATAAAGTGTCCATTGGCAGTGATGCCGTGTACGCGGCTGAGGCCTACTATGCTGCCGACAAGGTGGCCTCGGGTACATCGCCAATTGAAACGATTTCAAAAGCGTACGGCGCGCAGGCGGTGATTGTTTCGATTGATCCGCGCCGTCGGTACGTTGCTGATCCTGAAGACGTGCCTCACCACACTTTCAAGACCGAGCAGTTGGGTCCCAATGGCGAACAGTACGTGTGGTATGAATGTACAGTGAAAGGTGGCCGTGAAGCGCGCGATTTAGGCGCTTATGAGCTAGCTCAAGCGGTTGAGGCACTGGGGGCAGGCGAACTGTTGCTGAACTGTATTGATCGCGATGGATCTAACTCGGGGTTTGACTTGGAGCTCGTGGCAGACATCAAGGCAGCGGTGCACATCCCGGTTATCGCCAGCAGCGGTGCCGGAAAACCCGAGCACTTTGTTGACGTGTTTACGAAGACCAATGTGGATGCCGCATTGGGAGCGGGGATGTTCCACCGCAATGAGTACACGGTCGGTGACGTCAAACGCGCGCTCCGTGAACATGGGCTGGCCACTCGGTGAAGTTAGTTAAATAAAGAATTTTTTTTTTTTGGAATTTAAATATAATATGCTTATTTACGGCGTCAATGCGCTGCGTGAACACTGTCCACGCTCGACTCTTCGGTCGTATGGGTTCTCTGGATTCTCCGCACACGCGGCGATCTCCGGACTGATTTTTTGCCTTTAGTGTAGTAGATCATCATTTCTCGTTCTTCCTTAACCTCCGTTTCTTTGGGGTCATCCTCGGGGGGCTGTTCGACCTGTTTCGCTGCCGCGAAGTCCCACAACTTTTGCAAAGCGTGTTTACGATTCTTCTTCATCATGGCGCGAGTTTCCAGCTTCTTCATGGTCCACGGTATGGCACTAGCGTGGCGGTACTGATAGAAGCTCTCGTACACCCTCTGTAATTCCATAGCAACACCAGCAAGTTTCTTCAGTGCCTCAGTCCTTTCCGTCTCCGTGGCTAACTCCAACTCCACGTCCTTGTCATAAAATGACTCAACGCTCCACACCTCGATGGGTCGGACTTGCATGAAAGGTACAACGGGCTTTTTTCTGTGGAAGCGGCAACGTTTCCTGGAGGCCTTGGCCAGGTGTTTCAAATCCTCGTTCGCGTCGGTTCCAAACTCCATAGAAAGCATCGTCAGGACTTTGCACACCAGCTCCTCGCGCTCGGCCATTGACTCCAGGTCATACGTCTGAATCACGGAGCAAATCACGGAGCAGAAGCGAAGTCGTTCAACCTGTCTGTTCAATGACACCCAAGCGTTCTCCACCTCAGTTGAGTTGATAGGAGCTACTGAAGTCTCTTTCATGGAGAGCTTCTCGCGGAATTCAATCCACGGACCGAACACTTCTTTAGGCGTCCCGATCAAGTCGTAGAGCTTATGCAAGTAGCGGTACACATCCTCAGCTTCGTCGATTGAGACGGTCATCATGAATGGTACGACACCGGTGACTGGTTTCAGGCTCGGCTTGCTAGGAGAACATCTCTTAATAGGTCTTGGCTTGATTTCTTCGGCCAAGGTATCCTCTGATTCAAGCGCATACAGCTCGTAGTCGAGTTCTTCATTAAACACGCAACGACGCTTTTTAGCAGGCACAACCTCTGCCACGGCGTTCTCAACATTGTTATCCAGCTCTTCCTGCTCTTCGTTTAAAAGAACATCGTCAACCACTTCAGCCACAGCCTTTTCCACGGCGTGTTCAACGTTGTTGACAGGTGCTTCCTGCTCTTCATTCATAGAAACATCGTCAGCCACGGCAGCAGGCAAGGCCTCTTTCACTGCGATCTCGACGTTGTTGACAGGTGCTTCCTCCACTCTGTTCGAAGAAACATCAGGCTGGATATCAGCCACCTCGGCAGGCAAGGCCTCTTTCATTGCGATCTCGACGTTGTTGACAGGCGCTTCCTCCACTTTGACCGATGCATTCGGCTGGATATCGTCAACCACCTCGACAGGCAAAGCCTCTTTCACTGCGTTCTCAACGTTGTTGACAGGTGCTTCGCTCTCTCCGTTTGAAAAAGCATCGGGCTGGTTCCTCTCAGCCACCTCGGTAGGCAAGTTGTTCTCAACGTTGTTGACAGGTTCTTCCTGCTCTTCGTTCAAAGAAGTATCGGGCTTGTTACTGTCAACCACCTCGGCCGGCAAAGCCACGGCGTTCTCAACGTTGTTGGCAGGCTCGTGCTCCCCTTCGTTCAACGAAGCATCGGGCTGGTTTTGGTCAACTGCCTCAGCAGGCAAAGCCACGGCGCTCTCAACATTTTCGGCAGGTGCCTCCCCATCTAAAGAAATCGCCGAATGAACCGATTCAACGTCCGTAAAACCCTCCGTGTCAGGCTCGATGTTTTCCGCGTTGTTTTTAATGTGGATCGCATCGGCGTTCTCAACCTCAACTGGAGTATCGTCACCCGAATGTAAAGCTTCCAGCGCTTCATGCGCCAAGATGGTGTCGTCAGGTAGGTCGTTGGCTGGGATATCAATCACCGAAATCCTATCTTTGACATTGACGGTTGGGACCTCATAGGTGGTGATGATAGTACTGAAGCAATACACGGCGACAAATGCTCCGCAATAGGAAGAGATGGTTCTTTTAATTGCGTTCCATGGCGATTTTATGGTCTGCCAAATAAGCTTGAGACCAAATATGCAACAGAAAAGTTCGAGTTCCCGAGGCATGTTTCTGGCTATCCACGTGCAGATGCTCCTATACGCAGCCAAAGTGGTTATCCAATACGCAGCACCACTTAGGAAGCCAAAGGCAATCACTGAAAGGGTGCTGTATGCAGCGCCGATGAACATGAGTCTAGTCACTAGGCCCAAATAAGGAAACCTTTGGTTCATGACGCAACGAATGCGGATAATCTTTGTACGCAAGGAACAGTTTCGCATCTGACGATAGTAGAAGTGAGCGAGCATGTACAGAATGATATCTGCCACAATGCAATCCAAGAAACTCGGTTTCACCGAAAACCAACGCCTGTTATCAACCCCTGAAGAGAGGCCTTCACGATCAAAGTCTGGAATCATAATCCGTGGTTGGAAAATCATATCCTTAGTCCGGAAATAGGCGCCACCTGAATATTGCAACGCCGGGGAAAGGCTCAGAAGGTACCTGCTGATTCGCAAAGTTTCAAATACCTCCTCAACGGCCACTTTTCCTCCCACAGCAATTTGCCAGGCTTTGCCATCGTAGACTCCGTTGTTTAATTCGTTGAATGCTGTCATACCCTGGTGGAAACGATCGGCAAACTGCGAAATGCTCTCAGAAACGCAAGAAATCGCACGGCTCACAATCGGTAGCTGGGGCGAAGACGTCTCTTGCCACTCTAAATGAGCGTCAAGGTTTGTCACGGGAGCAGGTTCATAGTAAACAGCCGGTACATTGTCAATTTGCTGCGCTTGTGCCGCAGACTTGACGCTGAGCGCACCACTGCTGATCTTAGTGACATACTCAGGAATGATGTCAAAAAGAAGGCGTAACATGTCTTTAGAGGAACCAAACCGGCGAGTGCCAACCTCAGCGCTCATGACGCACGGGCTAACATCAACCGGGAAATAAACGGAAGCTGCAAAACTATTTGCATTAACAAACTCCTTCGTCTTAGTTGCTGAAATGATCGACTTAGTTGGGCCAACAATATTGCTTGCAAAGGCGCACGGCGCAAGAAGCGCCCACAGCACCAATGTTAGAAAACTGATCATTTTCTCGGTCAAATGAAAGTTGAAGAGGGAATCGATACGTTTATATTTTATATACTGTATTAGAGTTCTGGTCGTCGAAAAAGGGGGCCACGACATTCGACCCCTTGTAAGACGACGCCCCACCAAACTTCAATGCTCATCATAGATTCGAGTTATTGTTTTAGATGGCAAAATTTGGCGGTTTTTGGCGGTTAATTAGTGTAAATTTGTATATCAAATTCAATTCTCCGCTTTTCAGCGCGTTCGAGGCCTCAATTGCTCGCAAACTGCTGGTAAACATGTTACACTGCTTAGCTGTCACACCCTAACCCGTATATAGGGCTGCCGTCAGACCTTCCTCAATGGGTAATACAGCTTAACGCCTATGCCACCATTGTTCGCCCCTGTGGGCCTGATTTGCAGCCAAAACGGCACGAAAATCGGCTACAGACGTCTCATTTCGGTATTTCGAAGATTTTAGCCATAGTTATGTACTAAAAAAATGTCATAGGCGTTTTTTGGGGTTCCAACGTTGCCCACGCAGGGCTATGAATCCCCGTATCGCTTTCCCGGCTCAGCAGCCCCCCGAACGTCTAAAATGACAGTGGCATAGTGTTCTATGTACCTTTGAGCATCGTCAAACCATGGATCCGAAAACTGTGGGGCCTACATCAAGCCAGTATAGCGAAATACTATCAAAACGGAGGCCTACTGGCCTGTGCAATTGCATGCAGTGTCACGTGGTGGCCTTAACGCCACACAATCACAAACGTGTACACAACGGTGCACTATCGGACACCAATGAAGCCTTAGATGTGATTTTATTTTGTTAATGTATATATATTTTATAGGCAATGCGATACTTATGCTACTCCAACCGGGCAGGGCTCGCCAGCAGGCTGTACTGCCCCCCCGCGCCCGCCCATACCATGTTGCGGTCCGTGGTTGCCGTGTTGCGAATACGTCTCGGAATATCCTCCTCTTCCGGCCCGTCCTCACCCGGTGGTTTGCCGTGTCCCAATTGATAAACGGCGCCAAACCCCCACGTGTACGGAGCACCGTCGCGGTCAATGGCCAAGCAGTGATCCGTGCCCGCGGCCACAAACTTAATGGCCGGGAATTTTAAAGTTTCGTCACCATCGGCGGCCTTCAAAATACGTACAGGGGTCGGCACAAAGCTCGGCGTGCCATCCTGTTCACGCACGGTATCTTCCGGCAACTCGTTATGGGGAACACCCAATTGGTGGAAATTAGTTTCACCAACCGCATACACCTCGCCCTCAGCAGTCAGCCATAACGAGTGGTGCCCACCAGCAGCAATTTGCACAATGTGCTTATCGTCCCAAAACGGTGCATGCGTCGGCCGTTCCAAGAAAGCATTGGGCCCAATCGGTTCGGAAATGCCACACTGCCCGAAATTGTTCAACCCCCAACTAAACACGTGGCCCTTCACATCCACGGCATAGCTCGAGTAGTCGCCAGCAGCGATATGCACGATATCGCGCAAAAGTAGCTTGAATGGCGCCGATGTGCGCGATAGCGAGTACGATCTCAGCGAAGTACGTACGTGGCGGCCCAATTGGTACGAAGAACCAACACCAAACGCCCATACATGCCCCTCAGCTGTCAACACCAAAAAGAAATCTTTACCGGCAACAATTGCAACAGCATTGCGGGGTCCGCGCATCAATGTAGGCCGTAACTGTAACTTGGTGGAGGCATTGAACGACTTGTTTCCGTCATCAATGAACGTACCCCACGCATACACGTGGCCCGAGGAAGACACAGCTGCACTGGCAGAATCTGAAGCGGCAATTGCCACAAACTTTTCACCATCTGGTAAACTGAACTTCACTCGTGCGGGAGTGCTTTCTAATGGGTTAAGGTCATCATCCTCGTCTACATCGTCTTCGTTCACTTTCGTGTCGCGGCCGAGGGCTCCGGTGTCATTTTGACCCCACGACCAAATATGACCGTTTTTATCAATTGCAAGGCCGTGGGCACCGCCAGCGGCCAATGCAACGACGCCAATTTCGTTGGCGGACAGCAATGGGCTGAGACGCGGCCGCTTAACTTCCGTGACGCGGGGGCCGAGCCCAAGCTCACAAATCGTGCCGGTTCCAAATGCAAATACATCCAGCACCTCTTTGGGGTCCGGCGTGGCGTTAAGCGCGGGGCGCGCGCGCTTCAAACCAGTGCTCTTTTCGGGGTGCGCTCGTTTCGACATTTACCCTTAACCTTGAGATGCATCGGGCCATGTGCCAAATTATTGTGATCACGTGGCCCAGGGAGCATGAGGCCCCGCCAGCTACAACACACCCAGCCACCACAAGCCACACGTCCCCACCCAGCAGGGCCCACACCAAATTAAATGCGGGAACCATGAAGCACCTCCACAGCGCGAAATTGAAATTGTTCATGGATATTTACGTACTATAAACATATTAATAACGCACCACACACGGCATACCCGCATATACCATGGGTAGTGCAGTAGCACATAGTGCGCGGCACAGTACCGGTCTACGCGGGGGCGGCATAGTACAATTTCGAAAACTAGTATGGCTGTGACACTACATATGCTTGTACGTCGTGATACCGGGGAACCCCTCTCACTCTGGGACCGCCACGGCCGCCGACCACATTCAGGCAAATACATACGATCTGACGCCAGATAAGGGCACGGAGCCACTCAAGAGTCACGGGACCCAAGGAACATGCTATATTGGATTCCCACCCTAGCACGTCAAAAATGGCCCAAGGTAACCACTTTCTGGATTCCCCTACATATAAAACTCCACCAATGAGGTTAATACAAACATAAATAATTTATCTGAGTCGTCCCATAGAAATGATATAAATAACTACTTCATATTTTACAAACTGAACGATTTATAGAGCCAAAAGTGCAAACTACTTATCGTGCATATGAACATATTCCAGAGCTTTGATCCTCCCTTAGTTGTACCAATAAAACACTGTACTCAAAGTATTTAATTTGCAGCAGTTCACTTGAAGTCATGTCATTGCAATGGAGAATAAATTCGATTTTTCAAAATTTACACGGAAAATCTCGTGTGAATAATGGGCGTTGGACCAAAGAGATCCAAGGGTATATGCTGCTCGAAATAATGAACGCCTCCGACTAAACTTTTAGATTACTAAGCATCAATACGTTGTGATACTAGCCATGGGCCAGCCAGCTACACGTAGGATTTCATGCGATTCGAGTTCGACCCATTTTTGCCAGTCATATAGCTCGTGTTGCCAGCTATATACCAGTAATTGCATGTAGAATTATGATGCCATCATAATACAACAGAATAAGGAAATCCATCCGTTTCGAAAAGGAAATGAAGTAGTGTGGCTGAGTTGGGACCCAAGCGGATAGCCAGAATGAATGTTAACGGCATGGTAAATCTCTGGGATAGGGTTTTACCGGTACCCTGTGCGTGGGACTTCGCTTTGTTGGGACAAGGTCGCCATACTACTTAGCCATACTACTTCATTTCCTTTTCGAAACGGATGGATTTCCTTATTCTGTTGTATTATGATGGCACTGTAATTCCACACGCAATGACTGGTATATAGCTAGCTATATGGGCTATATGACTGGCAAAAATGGGTCGAACTCGACCCGCATGAAATTCTACGGGTAGCTGGCTGTAAGGCCCATGAGTAGTATCGCAACATATGGGTGCTTAAAATTCTACACGCAATGCCTGTTATATAACTAGCTATATGGGCTATATGACTGGCAAAAATGGGTCGAACTCGAACCGCATGATTTCCTACGTGTAGCTGGCTGTATGGCCCATGACTAGATGTATGATTGCTTAGAAATCTTATAGTCGGGGGTGTTCATTATTTCGAGCAGTATACCCTTGGGTCCGGGATTATTAT
>JAJMBI010000113.1:0-33123 GCA_030572815.1 Starmerella asiatica | reverse complement strand
TATCTGCCGAACCGAACTGCCCCGACTGCCTTGGAAAGGGCAAGGACGTCCGACACGGCGCACCTAATGTCAACACATCACACCCCAGCAACTGGGGAACTATTTGGTGTATTTAGCAACATAGTTGGCCTGAAACTGCCTTTAATTATTAGTTTAATATTGATCTCAGCATCCTGCGTGACCTCAAAGACTGACATATTACAGCTACGGGAACTATCCCAGCGTTTGACATGGGTACGGACAGGTCTAAGGTCGGAGTGGTTTTACCATGAGCCATCGCCAAGCCAACATTATCGTAACCGGCACACCAGGCACCGGTAAGTCGAGTCATGTGCAGCTTTTAAAAGAGCAGGTGCCCGAACTTATTGTTCTGGATGTGAAGGAAGCGGCTAAAGAACATAATTGCGTGGTTGGCTTTGACGAAGAGCGCAAAGCGCAAATAATCGATGAAAACCGGCTTGTTGACAGTTTAGAAGAGCAACTAGATAAAGGCAACTTAGTTATTGACTGGCACGTTTGTGATGCGTTTCCCGAGGATAAAGTCGACCTTGTAGTGGTTTTACGTACGGACAACACCGTATTGTACGACCGGCTTCAGCAACGAGGCTATGACGAAAAGAAACTGGCGGAAAATATCGATGCTGAAATCATGGAGGTTGTGCTGAACGATGCACACGAGCAGTTTCCCGAAGAAATCATTGTTGCCCTTGATTCGAACGTACCGGAGGATATCGACAGCAATGTTGAGCGCATCGTGGCATGGCTGCAGGACTGGAAGGCTAACAATCCCGAGGGGATCGCCAACGGTGTGGAGCGGGTGTTCAGCTCGGACTCGGATTAGTATATACTGTATTAGACAGATGCAAATACCTGAATCAATCAAGTTACTCGAGCTACATATTACTAGCTACGGCTTACTAGCTGCAGATAACGACTAGCAGATTCATGTAGACACATTCTCAAATTGTTTACTTAGAAGCTGAGTCAAAGCGTGTGGCATAAGTCGTGAAAATGCATGGGGTGGAGGGCGGGGGGGTCGTCATTTCCCAATTAGGACATTGTGTCTGACATATACAACTATACATATTTTCTTTTCTTTTCAATTAACAGTGACCGCTTTGATGTTGCGCGGCACAATTGATCCGTTGCCCGGCAGAATCGAGTCACCGGTGAGGAACACGTCAACAGAGCGCGCACACTGGCGGCCCTCCTGGATGCCCCACACAATGAGCGACTGGCCCCGGCGGCAGTCGCCAGCAGCGAACACGTTGTCCTCGATCCTGTAGTCATTCGGCGTAGCCTTCAGGTTCCCGCGAGCGTCACGCTGCAAAGCGCTGAAGTTGTCGGTTTCAGGGCCAACAAAACCCATGCTGAGCAGCACAACGTCGGCTTTGAACAGCTCCTCAGAGCCCGGGACCTCGCTCATTTGCCAGGCTCCGGATGCACTCTGTTTCCACTCAACCCGAACCGTTTTGATCCCAGTAACGTTATTGTTCTCATCACCAACAAACTCCTTAGACATGATGCAGTACTCTCGCGGGTCCTTCCCGTAGTGTGCAGCCACTTCGGCATGGCCATAATCAACGCGGAAGATGCGGGGCCACTGCGGCCAGGGGTTATCGCGGCCACGCTGGGCAGGAGGCTGAGGAAGCAGTTCGAAGTTTGTTACTGAGGCGGCACCGTGGCGTACGGCGGTGCCGAGACAGTCATTACCGGTATCTCCGCCACCAATTACGACGACGTGCTTGTTTGCAATAAACTCACGCACCTCGGGCAATTCTTCATCAAGCAAAGCCTTCGTATTCCACTTGAGCAGCTCCATAGCGAACTTGATGTTGTTTAAAGAGCGCCCAGGGATCCGCAGGTCGCGGGGGATCGTGCTACCCACTGCCATCACCACGGCATCATTGTTCGTGCGCAGTTCCTCGAGCGTTACGTCTTCACCAATAGTGGTGTTGTTCACAAACGTGACACCGCCGGCGGCCAGCAAATCAACACGGCGCTGCACAATACGTTTATCCAGTTTCATGTTGGGAATGCCGTACATTAGCAAACCGCCAAACCTATCAGCGCGTTCGTAAACAGTAACCGTGTGACCCGCGCGGTTCAGCTGGTCGGCGCAGGCCAACCCACTGGGCCCAGAACCAACAATGGCTACGGACTTGCCCGTGCGTCGCTCCACAACGGCGGGGCTGATCCAGCCCTGTTCAAAGCCGTAGTCAATGATCGCACACTCGACGCTCTTGATGCCCACCGGCTCCTCGTTGATTCCAAGCACACACGCACCTTCGCACGGTGCAGGGCACACACGACCAGTAAACTCGGGGAAGTTGTTCGTCATCAACAGCCGCTGCAAGGCATCGTACCACCGGTCCTTGAACACCAACTCGTTCCATTTGGGAATGATGTTCGAGATGGGGCAGCCCGTGTCGCTTTGACAGAACGGCACGCCACAGTCCATGCACCGAGCAGTTTGATACGCTAATTCTTGCTTGGACAACCGCGACGACAGCTCGGCCCAGTCACTCGTGCGCGTGGCCGCGTTGCGGTATATCTCCTTCCGGCGCGTGTACTTCATGAACCCACGTAACTTATCGAGTTTCGGCTTCACCATTGCCTTGGAAACGTCCTGGACGGTATCCTCGACATCCTCAAGCGTCGGCTCTTTAGGGAGGGGAACCTCGGCACGCTGCTCCTTAAGCTTTAGTTGGCTCTTGGACATACGCAGAACCTCGCCGTTCGTGATATCGGCACTGGGATCTTCCTTGTAAGGCCGCATAAACCCACCCATCTCGCGCTTACGTGCAGCAAGTTTCTTTTGCTTCTCCTCTTCCAACACTTTCTTATAGTCGTGCGGCAAGACTTTAACGAAAAGAGGCAAGATCCGGTTAAACTCGGCAAGAATGCGGTTAGCCAGCTGCGAGCCCGTGTAATGACGGTGATCCTCAATAAGCCCTCGCAAGAACGCGACCTCGGCAGGGTCCGTCACCTGGGTGAGTTCTACCATTTCCCTGTTAACGTTATCGGCAAACTCTTGAGCAACATCAAGCACGTATGCAATGCCACCAGACATCCCCGCAGCGAAGTTAC
The DNA here is from genome assembly GCA_030572815.1 of Starmerella asiatica. Taxonomy (NCBI): domain Eukaryota; kingdom Fungi; phylum Ascomycota; class Dipodascomycetes; order Dipodascales; family Trichomonascaceae; genus Starmerella; species Starmerella asiatica. Next base: position 30,033 of record JAJMBI010000113.1, on the reverse strand, counting down.
GGCCCGTCGAACCTAAAACGACGACACGGCCGCCGGTCATATACTCACACCCGTGGTCACCGACACCCTCAACAACAGCAGTTGCACCAGAATTCCGCACGGCAAAACGCTCAGCTGCAATTCCGCTGAAGAAACACGTGCCCGAAGTTGCACCATACAAACAAGTGTTACCAACAATGATGTTCTCTTCACTATTGAACAGCGAGTTCTGCGGCGGGTAGATAATGACGCGGCCGCCGCTTAATCCTTTAGCAACGTAGTCATTAGCATCACCTTCGAGCTCCAAAGTGACGCCACGAGCGAGGAATGCACCGAAACTCTGGCCAGCATTACCGGTCACATCAACATGGATCGTGTCATCCGGCAATCCTTCTTCACCGAACCGTTTGGAAATACGGTACGACAGTGTAGACCCCATTGCGCGGTCAGTGTTGATGATCTCGCACTGGATTTGCACTGGAAGGCCGCGATCCAACGTGATTTCCGCCTCGTCAATCAGCTTGTTGTCAAGCCGCACGTGAAGGCGATGGTCCTGTTTCCGCACCCTGCGTGTAGCCACGCCCGGTCGCAACGTGTGTGCCGGCGTGAGTAGTGGACTCAAATCGATGTTGGCCGTTTTTGGTGTGCGCAATGCATCGTTCACCCGCAACTTCTCGGCATGCCCAACCATCTCATTGACATTACGGTAACCCAATTTCGCCATAATACCACGCAATTCCTGTGCAACATAGTAGAAGAAGTTAATAACGTGCTCGGGAGTGCCATCAAACTTCTTGCGGAGTTCCGGATCTTGCGTGGCAATTCCGACGGGGCAAGTGTTGAGGTGACACTTCCGCATCATAATACAGCCCATAGCAATCAACGGCGTCGTGGCAAACCCCCACTCCTCGGCACCCAGCAAACACGCGATCGCGACATCACGGCCCGTGCGTAGCTGGCCATCCGTTTGCACAGTTACACGGCCTCTAAGGTCGTTCAACACCAACGTCTGGTGGGTCTCTGCCAACCCCAGTTCCCACGGCAAACCAGCGTACTTGATACCAGTTAATTTACTGGCACCAGTACCTCCGTCATGCCCACTAATGAGAATATGATCGGCCTTCGCCTTGGCCACTCCCGACGCAATGATCCCTACACCTACTTCGGAAACAAGTTTAACGCTAACGCGCGCTCGCGGATTCGAGCACTTCAAATCGTAGATAAGCTGCTTCAAATCCTCAATTGAGTAGATGTCATGATGCGGCGGCGGAGAAATAAGCCCCACGTTGCGGGTCGAATGCCGCGTGCGCGCGATGCTTACTGATACTTTATGCCCCGGAAGTTCACCACCCTCACCGGGTTTCGCTCCCTGTGCCATCTTGATCTGCAGCTCGTCAGCGTCGCTGAGGTACAACGACGTCACACCGAACCTGCCTGAAGCCACTTGCTTAATAGCTGAACGCATTGTATCTCCCGTTTCGGCATTCACCACGGACCGTTCAGGGTCCTCACCACCCTCACCAGTATTCGACTTACCGCCTAACCGGTTCATGGCCACGGCCAACGTCGAGTGCGACTCCATCGAAATCGACCCGTAGGACATCGCGCCGGTTACAAACCGGCGAACAATCTCCGTCCAGGGCTCGACTTGATCAATGGGGATCTCCGTCGAACTTTCAAAATCGAAATCTAGCAAGCCACGTAAAGTACAGTTACGAATGGCATCGAGCTCCTTGGCAGAGTACTCATCGTACGCCTTCTCGTTTTTGTTCCGCACGGCATCCTGCAGCTGGGCAATTGCCGCCGGCGAGTTAACGTGCGGCTCGCCACCGTCGCGCCAGTGGTACTCGCCCGATTCCGGTAATGTGTTGGGGCCGACACGGTCGCGATGAGGAAACGCACGCGAGTGCAGCGTCAGAGCATCCTGAGCCAAAATGTCGAACCCAACGCCGCGAATCCGCGAAGCAGTACCGGTGAAACACCGGTCGACAACACTGTTATCAATGCCGAGAATCTCGAAGATCTGGGCGCCCTTGTACGAGGCCAACGTCGAAATGCCCATTTTAGACATAACTTTCATGATACTCTCGTCCATGGCATGCCGGTAGTTCTCCACGATCTTGGCATCGCTTAACCCCCCTGAAATCAAGCCTTCTTCATTCATTTTGATCAGCGTCTCCAGTGCCAAATAGGGGCAAATGCCATCGACGCCGTAACCGAGCAACACGGCGATGTGATGCACCTCGCGTGCTTCGGCAGTTTCAACAAACAGGGCGACGCGGGAGCGTTCTTTTTGCCGAACGAGGTAGTGGTGCACTGCTGCGGCTGCCACCAACGTCGAGACACTGACGCGGTCGGCGTTGCACCGTTTGTCGCTCAAAATCAGCACCTTGTTGTGCTGGGCAACCGCCTCCAACGCTTCACGACACACGCGGTCCAGTGCAGCAGTGTACCCGGCCACCCCTTCTTCACAAGGGTACGTAATATCGATCTCCCCGATCGTCCATGATGGATAGAACCTCGGTAGTGTCCTAATTGCCTTCAACTCCTCGATTGTCAAGATCGGGGAGCTCAATTGGAACCGGTTACACTGCGAGGGGCTCATATCCAACAGGTTTCCCTGGGGCCCGACGTAGCATTCCAAAGACATCACGATCTTCTCCCTAATGGGATCAATGGGCGGGTTCGTCACTTGGGCAAACAGTTGTCTAAAGTACTCGTACACCAATTTCGGTTGCGGCGTCAGGCACGCTAAACCCGCATCGTTGCCCATTGAGCCTAAAGTTTCCTTAGCCTCAGCGGCCATCGGCGCCAACACCACCAAAAGCTGCTCAAAAGTGTACCCAAACGCCTTGCACCGCGGATCCTCCTGCACCGTTGTGGATCGGTCGACTTCAGCCGTTAAATCGATTTGCCTAGAGTGTGCCTTGCTGATCAAATCCGGCATGCTGATGAGGTTCGCGCTGAGCCACGACTTGAAATCAAACCTTGCACTTACCTTCTGTTTGAGCTCGCGATCATCCACGATCTTGCCCAGTTTCGTATCCACCAGAAGCATCCTGCCGGGTCTTAGCCGGCCCTTCTGCACGACAATGGCCGGATCCATGGGCAAAACTCCCACCTCGGAGGCACAGATCATGCGATTATCGTTCGTCACATAGTACCGGCACGGCCGTAACCCGTTGCGGTCCAAATTCGCACCACAGTAACGGCCATCAGCAAAAGTGAACAGTGCAGGCCCATCCCAGGGCTCCATGAGGCACGCGGCCCACTCGTAAAACGCGCGTTTTTGCGGGTCCATCGTAAGGTTGGACTGCCAAGCCTCGGGAACCATCAGCATGACGGCCTCGGGCAATGAGAGCACGCCGTTGATAACCAGCAGTTCCAGCACATTGTCAAACGCCGCTGAGTCCGAGCCGTTTTCCTCGATTATCGGGTACAGCAAGTCGAGCTCGTCGCCGAACTTTTTCGACTGAAGAACCCCCTCGCGCGCACGCATCCAGTTCTTGTTCCCCCTCAAAGTGTTAATTTCGCCATTGTGGGCAGCCCACCTTAGCGGCTGCGCACGGTCCCAGCTCGGGAACGTGTTTGTGCTGAACCGCGAATGCACCAATGCGAAATGGCCCTCATAGTCAACGTTCATCAGGTCATAGTAGTACCTATAAACCTGAATTGGCGCAAGTTGACCCTTATAAACGATGTTGCGATTGGTTAAAGAGCAAATATAGAACCAGTTCTGGAACCCAATGGCATGCGTCGCCTGTTTGCGTAAAACATAAAGCTGCCGAGCGAACTTGTGGCCATGTTCAGCCTCGAATTCGTCAGTAGACATTCCCGGTTCAACATTAGCCAGCACCACTGCTGGCTGGAGGATTACTGGCTCCCTGCTTAACGCCGCAGGACCCAAAATCGACGAGTCGCGGGGCACTTCACGCCAGCCCAAAACGTGCATGCCCAAACTTTTAGCAATTCGTTCAAATGTTGCCCTTGAATTCAAACGCACGGCCTCGTCTTTGCTGAAAAACAGGTTTCCCACGGCGTATTGGCCCGCGGGGGGCAATTGCACGCCCAGCAGCCCAAATTCCTTGGCCATAAACTTGTGCGGAATCGACGTCATGACGCCAGCACCATCGCCGTCGCGTGCATCTGACCCGACGGCCCCGCGGTGCGTCATATTGCACAACAGGAAGCTGGCATCGCTAACGATCTTGTGGGAGACCTCGCCTTTAATGTGGCAAGAGAATCCGACGCCACAGGCATCTTTTTCGTATTCAGGATCGTAAAGAGCCTGTTTTACGGGCAGCGAGCCGGCCCACGACGGGTTCGTGGGGCCCTCGACGTATTCGTACGGAACATACTCACTTTCCACTTCGATTGCGGGATCGCGTAGCTGGGTAACGTCAACTGTCATTGCCCCTTTATCGATCCAATCGTAGTTGCCGGGAAGTATGGGTAAAAGGTGGATGACTGAATGCCAGCGGCGGTATAATAAGTTTCAGGGGCTAGGGCACGAAAAGCCTCCCCCGCCTTAGTGATTTTTCTTGACCCCGCCCAGCTCGTGCGGGCCCGCGGCGGCTTATCCGCCCAATCAGGCTAAGGGTAATTGTAAGACTAGGGCACGGCACCGAGCAAGGGCGCGGCCGCGGCCGCGGAGCCGACGGCAACGACTACCGGGTGGGGGGGTTCAGGGCAAAATCGTAGTATAACTAACCACTAAATAAATTAACCAATGAATTCCAGCTCGGGCAAGAAATTTTGACGACGATCGGTGCGAAAACAGCTGAGGGGCGTTCATGATTGCGTGCATAGGCTGCCCTGAAACACCGATCGTATCTCGAACCCGCGCCCTGCTCATCGCCGGTACATCCGGTACCGGCATCCACCTTACTGACATACGCTTGTGCCACAACAGTTCCACGTACGCTCTAAATCCTACATAATTATTGCCAATAACGATACGCTTTATAAACAGCCATCTATACGAATACAGTAAAACCGTACGCTATTCCACGTCTATGTACACTTGTTGCCAAAACTCACGATAGCAAGACAACCACACGGGTCTAATATGGTCGGATATCGTACGCTCTTAGCCAATTCGACGTATATATACACATTTTTAAAAATCGGCACGCTACTAGCCGATTTCACGTCTATGCACACATGTTGCCAAAACCCACTACCCGCTCTATAGCACGACACCAACACGGGTCGTAATATAGTCGAATACGCTATTAACGTCAATTTAACGTCTATATAATGCACACCTTAAACGTGCTTAGCCGATTTCATGCCTACATGCACACTTGTTGTCAAAACTCACGATTAGCACGGCAACCATCAACACGGTCGTAATGCAGTCGGTTATCGCACACTCTTAACGTCCTTAAAATCGCTACACTATTAGCTAAATCCATGCCTTTATGCACACTTTTAAAAGTACCACGCTATTAGCCACGTCTAGATGCACACTTGTTGTACGATACCTTATTTCGGTAGGCGCCAGTACACCTGCATTGACTGAGTGTGATGCGCAACTTGTACGTACTGTACCGATGAATTTAATGAACATCGTCAGTACGTCACACTGACAGCCGGGTCTATGGTACGAATCGTACGCTATTGTCACATTCTATGTAGTACGCTATGCACATAAATAAATCATTCCTCGAACTCGGCAATATCACCGTCGTCGCCCTCGGACTCTTCACTGTCGTCATCATTAGCAATTGCGAGCCGCTCGCCATCGGTGTCGCCCCGCTTTACACCTCCAAACGCTCCGCGCACCACGCGGTTGGAGAATGCATCCCAAACTTTTAGCGACCCCTCGGAACCGGCCACGGACAATAGCGATTGCGTCGCGCGTTCCGGGCCAAAGCCAATACTAAAGACTTTCCCCACATCAAAGTCGCGCGCCAGCAGCATAGATGGCCGGTCCTCGCTCATATTCCACAGTTTCACTTTGTGGTCGCTGCTGGCCGACACCAGCAGGTTCGGAATGTACTGATTGACACTGAAAGCGGTGATATCGGCATCGTGGGCCTGCAGCATCCACACCGGTTTGCTGGGCTCACGCGCATCGAACTTGTAGATGCGGCCCGTGTCGGTGCCGGCATAGAAATAGATGCCGTCGGCCCCCCACTGCACGTTTTCGACATCACCTTTCACTCCGAACTGGCGACTATCCTTCGCAATGTTTGATGATCGCAAATCGCCCAAACGGGCACACTTGTCGTAGCCGCCGCTCAACAACACCGTGGCTTCCCTTGGGTTCCAGGCTAAACTGCTGACTTTACCGCGGTGGTAGTTTTGCAAAGATTGGGCGGCACGCTCTGAGCTGCCCGTGGCCGAATGCAAATCCCACAACTTGATCGTGGTGTCGGCCGACCCACTAGCCAGCAAATTTACGTGGTTCGGATTAGCTGCCAACGCCAGCACGGCATCAACGTGGTAATGCTGATTGGGCTGCTTCAGTTTCCGCTTTTTCTTGCCGGTTCCTACGGCTTTGGCCACCTGGTTGGATTTCCCCAAAATTACGCGCGGGTAAAGCCCATCAACTTCATCCAAATTCCACAGCTCAATCTCGGGTTCAAAAGTGCCAATGGCCACAAAGTTGCCCTTCTGCACAGGGAGTTGAGTGGGCTCGGCACTGGGCACAATGGGCAGCCATTCAAGACACAGCGGGAACGACGGCAGCAGAATGTCGTGGTGCACATAAAGCGAGTTTTCCTTATCATCATAAACGTACACCTCAAGTAACGACAGTTCATCCTCGGTTTTGGCCGCCAGCAGCAGATTGTCTGTAGGTAAAATCCGCAATTCCTCTTTTTCCTCGGCCAAATCCTGCTCAGTCGGGGACGTTAAATACTCGTCTTCCTCCTCGAGGCTATAATATGCCAAACTTTGGACATTCGCAATCGTGTTACGACGGTCCGCAGCCAATTCGTCATCGTACCGATCCATATTATACTCTGCGAGGTCGTCATCGCTCATTGCAGTAGCAGTCGCGGGGGATTCAACAGCTACAGCCGGGGAATTAGCATCTTGGAGTTCAGACTCGGCTTCTTCGAGTTCCAATTTTGCCAAATCGGAAATACGTTTCATTTCCGCCTCGTCCAGTTCGACTTTATGCGGATTTTCCGCCGCTACACCTTGGGGAACCCAGCACGTTGCAGAGATCATGGTGAACCACCTACTTGAAAAATTCCAAACTCTAATTATTTTCAGGGCAAGGAACGGGGGACCCACCCTCAGTAGACCCACCCTCAGTAGACCCACCCACCCTCAGTAGACCCCGGCACCTTGAATATGACCTACATTTAACTTATATATATATATAGACGTGAAACTATTTATTTATATCAATTAATGTCTGGGGTATAACACATAAAACTACGAAATGAAATATTGTTATCTTATGTATCTAGGCAACGGAATCCACAAAATGAGAGACATGTGAACGTTGGCCGTATCAAGTGCACTTCGATTGTCTTCCCCCGTTAAGATGGCCGACAACAAAAAAGATGCCCCCAAAGCGGCAGCAGAGAACCCGAAACTGCTGGAAATGATCGCTAAGTTGATGGCTCAACACCAGGCCGCTGCCGCAAAAGCCGTGGCCGCTGGCCGGCCCCTTAAACCAATGGAAGAATACCAGTTTTGGAAAACGCAGCCAGTTTTACGCCCCGATGAAGCCGTCAGTGAGCAGGGCCCCCTCGAAACCAAAACTATTGCTGACATCTCTCTTAAACCGGCTCCACTTCCTGCTGGTTTTACGTGGTGCACCGTTGACATCAACAGCAGCACGGAAATTGCCGAACTTTACGATTTGTTGTTCGAAAATTATGTCGAAGACGTTGAAGAAGAGTTCCGCTTCAAGTATCCCACCGACTTTTTGCGGTGGGCCATGAGCGTGCCCCATGCAAACAGCGATTTCCACGTTGGGGTGCGGGCCACGCAGTCAAACAAGCTGCTGGCGTTCATCAGCGGCATTCCTGCGAGGTTGGTGGTGCGCGGACATGAGCTCGATACGGTTGAGATTAATTTCTTGTGTGTACACAAGAAATTGCGGGCCAAACGTATGGCTCCCGTGCTCATTCGTGAAGTTACGCGTCGCGTAAACCTGACTGGGGTATGGCAGGCGTTGTTCACGGCCGGTACTTACATTCCCACACCCGTAGCAACCGCACGGTACTACCATCGCATGTTCAATTGGCCCAAATTGTACGAAGTCGGGTTTGCAACGTTACCGCAGAACTCCACCCCGGCATTGGAGGTGGCCAAGTGTGCTGTGCCATCCATTGTGGAGCTTCCGGGGTTTCGGAAGTTAAGAGAATCCGATTTGGTGGACGTTGAGGCGCTGCTGGCATCGTACCTTGCCAAGTTCGAACTGTACCAGTGCTTCAGTGCAGATGAAATGCGGCACTGGTTTTTGCCGAGGAGTGACAGTCCAGTAATGAGCTTTGTTGTCGAGGCCGAGGACGGCCATTTAACCGAGTTCGTGAGTGCTTATGGATTAGAATCTACAGTTCTGCGCCCGGGGGTCAAGCATTCCAGCGTTAAAGTTGCCTACACGTTTTATTATGCAACGACAGCAGCCACTACTGAATTGAAGCCGCGGTTGGAGCAGCTTATGCGGGCGTTAATGGTCGAAGTCAAGCTCGCGGGCTACGATGTGCTGAACGCGGTAACGGTTATGGACAACCCGCTATTTATCGAGTCCCTCAACTTCCGCAAGGGTGATGGTGTGCTCAATTACAATTTATTTAACTGGAAGACGCCGCCGATATCAGGGGGACTTGACGCGAATGGGAATGTGTCTGAACCGGGCGGGGTGGGCGTGTTCATCCTTTAAACATATTTTCCTCGGGCGAGAAGTATGTGTATGTACAAGTAAGTCATTTAAACGCATCATCCATGGCGTCCAGCACGGCTGTACAGTGGTCCTTTAACGTCTCGTCACCGGTGGTCAGGACCACCTGTTGCATTTCGTTTGCCAAAGAACGCAACGTAGCGGTGCTTACATTCGCAAACTCATTGGCGTTGACAGCATTAATAACTTCGAGGGCTAACACTGCTGCCGCACGCCGCATTGGCGTGTCTTCCTTATCGTTTTCGTGCCGAAGAATCCCAAGAGCAATGTCGACGACTTCCTCCTGCTCCGTACTATTCATGGACATCGGAAACTGCGCAATGATGATCCCTAAAATTGCAGCTGAAGAAAGGCGGAACCGGAAGTCAACATTGGAGCGTGCCTTGTTGGTAAGGTCGGTTATCAGTGAAGCAATTAATCGTGATGACACGGAATGAAGTGATGCAGTGGTTAAAAGCCGGGTTAAAGCTTCACGGGCCCGCAGAGCGGTGTCCACGGGAATGGCTGTATTCGCACTCGAAATTAGCGGAAGCAACATCTCAATGACATCATCGGTATGGTACGACCTTGCCGCAGCCTCAATTCCCTTTAGTGCATTGAGATAAATATAGGATTCGTCATCTCCGAGTTCTTGAATGAAAACATCCATGGCCTCCTTTAAAGGTATGGCTTCCCGCTCAACGAGCTTGGCGATAAGATGCATGCCATACGCGCGTGACGGCACAAGCGGCTCCGCCAATGCTGATTTTGCCGCCTGTAAAATTTCAGAATCCTTGGCATTGGCATCAAGCTCTTTATGAGCGACGCGCGTGCCGCGGTTCAGTAATTCGCAGCAGAAGTCTGCTCGCGCCCGCAGAGATTTGCGTAAGGCTTCATCCGCCGCGAGTTTATGAAGTTGCCCCTGTTGATCAAGTGTTAGCGACAGCTGGGTATCATCGGTTTGAGCCCAAGACTCCATGAGTGCCGTTCCCAGTAGTGAGAGCGCTAAATCAAGCAACTTATCATCTTCATTATTATCGTCAGCAGCATTTTCTTCTTCTTCATCATCGCTGTCTCCCAGCTCCAAAGATTGTATACTCTCGTTTAAGGGCTGGACTGGTGGGCTTGCGAGGTGAGAATCTATAATGGAGAACGCAAACTCGACGATTTGTGACGGGTTATTAAATATTTTGGTTCTAATCACATCGTTCTGAGCTAATGTCTCCACAGTTTTCGCCAGTAATAGTACTGGTAATGCCTCCACTGAACGCGCACGCTCTTCAATGTACCCCCGCAGCAATATTATGAGACATTGGGTCGCCAAATCGTCGCGCAATTTACTAACAAAAGAAACAAGGCAGGCTAACCGCTCATCCATTAACTTCAGCAGGTTAAGTTCTGAAGATTTACCAATAAACTCCACCAATTGCGGCTCGCCCCTTGAGTCCAGTGTCCACTGTAACCGGCCCGGAAGCTGTTGTACCAACAGATTCTTGACGATGTCGATAATAACTGCTGGTACCGCCTGCACGACTGCGGCTAGTGTAGCCACAGCCGGGCTCGACACAGTGGAGTTCATCGATGTTACAACCAACAGCCACAAACTGAGAAACGTACGCTGCGCAAGATGTTCAACAAACTTGCTTGGGGTCCGCGTCACAGCCAATTGAAACAAAGCCGTCAGACTCCGGGCTGTCGTCAAGCTCTGGGCTGCCGTCAAGCTCTGGGCTGCCGTCAAGCTCTGGAATGCACGCGGCTCACTAACCAACGGCGTAACCACAAGGTTCCTGAGTTTCCCCACGAGTTTCGGCTGAGCTTCAGCGAGATTTACGGCAACAACTGCCGCCACCTCGTCGGTCTCTGGCCTCTGCATAAGATCGAACAGCTGAGTACCAATAGACTCTATATACTGCACGAGTGGCACATTTAGAGGAGAAGCGAGGATAAGCGCGACATGCTGAGATGCAGAAACATCAACTTTATCTCCAAGGACAACGTCAATTAGCGCACGTAACCCATCATTCCTGTTCGCAATTGCTAGAGAAATGCCGTGCTTCACTTCTGAGTTAGTAGGATCCCATAGAACCAGCTGTAAAAGCACTTTTATCAAATGAAAGGTCGGAATGAGCGACATTATAAAGTCAAAATGCGAGGTACTGGCGAACGCAAGTAAAATAAACGGAAGAAACCGCGAGATTAGCAGCTGCCGCGCAATGTCGTCCTGTTTTTCCAGAATTGTGAACAATTGCTCGGCACAATTTGTTGATTCCGAAGGTAAACCCCACGGATCGATCTGTTTAGCAAGCTCCACTTTAGCCTGAGGTGGCAAAATACCCACCAAGCCGTAAACAACCACGATTTTCACCAGTGCAGCCACGATTTTCATGTCTTCCACTGCAATTGAGATCAGCGGCTGGCCCCCCGAATCGGTTTGGGGCACGCTGTGCATTTGGATCGCAGTGAGGTAAGTCAATGCCCGGTTAGCATCCATATGCTGCAAATTAGGCACCTCAGTTTTACTTAAAGCATTTTTCGACGCTAACCATTGGCGGGCATCCTCCATGAAGCCCGAATTAGTCAGGGAATTTTTCGGTTTCCGGTGATGTCTGAACCAGAGTTGGATCTCCTGGACTATGCACGGGCCGGCGAAATGCAGCCGTTTATCGACCTTTTTGCTACTTCGAACGGTATTGATAAATTTTTAAGCGCGCGCGATGAGTATACCCAGTCAACCCCGCTCCACATGGCTGCCGCGAATGGCCATTATGAACTGTTGGCGTACATTTTATCCCAGTTAAATGAAGAACAAGGCAGATTGGCAGTGAATGCCGTGAACGATAGCGGCAACACACCCTTGCATTGGGCTGCCCTCACGGGGTCGCTGGAGGCAGCTAAACTGCTAGTTAATGCCGGTGCAAATCCATTGCTGAAAAACTTGGCCGGAATTGATGCGTGTTATCAAGCCGACAGTGCTGGCCAGAACGAGGTCGCTAACTATTTGTACTCTGTGGCCGATTTCGATGCGGAGGCCGCGGAACCCACGGAGATCAGTGAATAAAACATATTTATTATAATCTGCGGGGGTTTATCCTGCATACATACGACGTAGCTGTTTTAAGTAGCAAGTGAACAATCAGCGCTGCACCTGTGTTGGATGGGTGACAAAACGACAATGCCGTACCAGCGAATTTAACCGACTTAAAGCTTAGGGAACGCGCATCCATTGTTTTACGGGGCCGCTGCGACAAACTCGCGCTGTTCTACGCCAGCTGAGGAGCATCAAGTACAGTTTTTTTACGTCGCTTAACAAGACGAATATTTCGCCCACGTTTTCATTGATTTCGTCTGTTTCACTTGTTACGTTTTCGCTCATTCCGTCTTCATTGTTCAGTTCATAAACTGTCTCGCTCAATTCACTCAATTCGCTGTCACGGAGCAAAGGAGTTTTCGCAGACTCCGCAATGGCGGACAGGACAGCCCTCACGGCTACTACGGAGGTTCGACATTTCTTTTGCAACGCGCGTATACAAATTGAACAGCCTGGTAATACAACCTTGATCCGCGTACGGTAAACAGTGCATCCACCACCAGCATATGGGCAGGCTTGTGATTGCCTGGACCGAGTAAACAGCAGTTCGTCATCTAAACACCGCCAGTTGCTTTACATCGTACTCCTTACCGATTAGCTCACTATGCAGAAGCGGCAGAACTCCTAAGTTGACACGGTGCCTGGTAATTAGTGCACAGTTTCACGAAGTCGGCATGAGAGGTACTCGGCAACTGGCTACTTGACAGGTAAACAGGTATAGACAGTTAAGTAATTTCTGTAGGCTTTATCACTAGTATCAACTACCACAGAATACCAGCTTAACCGCCACAGGATCAATGTGGGCAGCAGCTACCCCAGGACCAATTCCGAGCCTAGCTTTGGAGTTTGCATGAGCGCCATATTGTGCGAAGCAGCTCCTTGCATGGTTATACCCCGAATATATTAGGCCGCCACTAAAAAAAAACCCGGGCCATTGGCCATTCATACAGCTCGTGGAGCTTGCCAGCGGGGTAACCACTGGTAATCGCCTACTTCGATACAACCAAGAAGCTTTAGTGACTTTAATGAGTGACTGGCCCCTGGATGAGTGACTGGCCCCTAAATGAGTGACCTATGCAGCTTAACTGTTTATGCTATATATGCTTCCACCCAATGCGACCAATGTGTGGCTGCCGGAAGCGATTCAAGGAACATCTGATGCGGAATCGCAAATTGAGGCGGTACACACGCACGTCGCGCAACGATTATGACGCTCAGGTGCTGGTTCAACACGTTTATGCACTGGTCCATGCTCACGCAATTATTTGTCTACTGGCTGCCGCTGGCGGTGGTTGTGTTTATTCAGTTGGCAGTAAGGCATGGTAGAACCCGAATATTATGCTGGAAGGCACCCGCTTCCTGTGGATTTTTACTTGGCTTGAGGTCGTTTGGGGCTCATTGTTTAGCGAAAATATTTGCCCATTACATGCCAGACATGGCCTGATTTTTGATTTTAAATTTTGATTTCGCGCTATTTCAAGTTCTTGAACATGTTTTTGGCACTCAAACTGCTAGTCCAGCTCATTATTTGAACGGTTGTTACTTTCATTATATTCTCGCCAATTTTGACCGATAACAAGACCGTACTGGCCGAAAAAGCAAATAAACAGCCGCACTAAAGTTATTGCAGGATTTGTGCGTCGCTTTACTTGTATCAGCCATCGTGTTCGTCGTGGAGCAAGTATTTGCCGTCCACGTCGTTCCACCACACGCGGATGGTGCTGTGTATCTCAAAGCCAAAGAAGTCGGAGCAATTTTTGCTTTTTGTGTTGAATGCAGCGTTCGGGTACTTCCCCTGGCGAGTTCGAGGAGGACGATATTGATTTGCCGTACGCAACTCTAAGTAGAACAAAAGCCCAATAAAAAGGGGTGATGATTCTGTTCTACGCCAGGTTAATGTGTGAGCTATGAGTGTCTAGTGACCTAAGAGTGGCCAATGACCCATAAGTGGTTTATGAGCAGCCATTGTACTTATTATATACGAAATGGGTACAGTACTGCCAATGTACGCTAAAATTGAGCACAGCCAATCGTATGTCGGCAGCCGATGAACTGCGCGAGGTACAGGACTGCAGTCCTAAGGCTCACCATGGGAGGTCAGTCCATGATGGGAAGATCCATTCATTGGCTCGCTGGCACAGGCTTGTTGGCAAAGGCTGGTCCTAGATCGCCCTGCACTGCTGGCAGTAACTCAACAAGCAGGCTTGCAAACGGCAAATTTTTGAAATACACAAATGAATAGTCTAATCTACTGTATGTATACCCATCAAACAGGCTGGTTGACATGACCCTACTGACGTGGGTAGAACTTAGCGTAGCAGGCTCGCAAACGACCTGAGATTAGAAATATAGAGCTGAATAGCTTATATATAAGTCGAATACCGGGAATCCGGTTAATATAGGCTGGAATGGGCTGGTCGACGCGGGCTGTCGTTCTACAGGATGTAACTCGCCGAGCAATCACGCTCGGCTTAAATTTGCAAATATACAAATGAATATCTTAATTCAATATATATGAAAACTAATAGATGTACATGCCGGGCTCGCTGGTTGACATGGGCTGGCACGATCCTGCAGGGACCTATGGTACAAGGTGTAACTCAACGAGCTGGCACTCAAATAGATGCTGCACACTAATCAGCTACCATTGGTGTGGGAGATACGGCTTCCCACACTTAAGGGATATTTTTAATAAACCAGGATAAGCACGGGTCAATCAGCTGCTAGACGAGCAACATCTCATGTATTCAAACAAACAAACAAAGGGCTTCGCATACATCGAGTTTGCCGAGCTGGCAATGGTTGCTGAGGCATTGGCGCTGGAAGGCACCGAGTTTTACGGCCGGAATCTTAATTTTTTGCCAAAACGCACCAACGTTCCTGGGGTATGTGCGTGGACGCGGTGGCCGGCATTGGGCAGAAAAGCATCCCACGCTAAGGTTGCTGAACACGAACGGGATTATCCCGATAGGCTGTCGCCCATATTTAGCGCCGCACCCCACTTACGAGCACCCGACTAGATTAATACCATGAATTAGAATCAGCCCCACCTATAAATGATAAACCAGCATTTCCCAATCACGGATTATTGCGCGTATTATGACACATATTGCACACTTGTCCCACTTGCTTTGCGTTTTCGTCATTCCCTAGGTTCTAATTATCACAAATTATCACCGACCTGCCAGGGTGGAAAAACATCAGACTACATACTGGCCAAATTTGGGGGCGATATCTATAAACCTCGTTGTTTTCCCACTCAATCGTCATTTCCATGTTTTTTTGGCCCATTTAGGGTAGTAACCCTTATAATGACAAAATATTAATTAAAAAATAGTAATCATTAAGCGTATCAAGTGCCTTTTATCTTAAGTAAGCTGCATAAACCATACCCTTAATGGGAGCAACCACCGGCTATATAAGCAACCCTTCGGGATCCCAAAATTTCCTTCTCCAAGTTCCCTTTTGATCGTCTTTCACCTCAACATCGCATACTTTACGGTGTGCTCTGGCTGCTCTATCACTGCTCCACGCGTACTGCAGCTGACCACCCTACTCTTGCGCTCGTAAACATTCCTTAAGGTATTTCTGTCCCAGTTGCGCAAGAATCTGAGTGTAAATACCCCCCTCTCCCTACAATCAGTGCACTTTCAACAATTTCCCTATGCATTCCACCGAATCTGCGCTACGTAGCACCGCGAACACGGCTAATTTGCCGGGTTCGCTGAAGATTAGCCCCAATACGGCTAATACCGGTACAGACACTGAGCCCTTAGTGCAATTAGCCCCCATTTCGTGCTCGAGTAAGGATTTTGAGCTGCCGAGCATCGAGTACGTGCTTTCATTGGCAGCAGAAGCAATGGCAGCAGGAACATGCCAAATCGATTCTTCCCCGCTTTACGGGTCCGCAATGACATTTGAACTCAGGTTCTGCACGCCCCCTGCAGCGTCACAGCTCGATGATTTTGCGACTCCCGCTAGCATCGCCAAACCTTTGTCGACGCACAATGCTGAGTGCGGTCCGTGCAAGGCATGCATGGCGGAGCACACTTGCAGGATCGCCACTGACAATAAATTCACTGATGTGAGGCCTGACATCAGCTCTGAATCGTTGGTGGACGTAAAGTGTTCTCTGCCGAGCCCTTCTTCCTCTCCAACTCGTATGGCTGCTGCGAATAAGAATCCTTTAAGCAAGTGTAACTCAGGGAAAGTTGCCAAAGCCTGCCGTACCCCAAAGAAGGTGAAGTCCGTTATACCAGGACCGGTTATGCCCTTGAATGATAAAGATATTCCAGAGCCCGTTATGCCCTTGAATGATAGGAATATTCCAGAGCCCGTTATGCCCTTGAATGATAGGGATATTCCAGAGCCCGTTATGCTCTTAAATGATAGTGATATTCCAGAGCCCGTTATGCCCTTGAATGATAGGGAGATACCAGGACCGGTTATGCCCTTGAATGATAGAGAGATACCAGGACCGGTTATGCCCTTGAATGATAGGGAGATACCAGGACCGGTTATGCCCTTGAATGATAGAGAGATACCAGGACCGGTTATGCCCTTGAATGATAGGGAGATACCAGGACCGGTTATGCCCTTGAATGATAGGGAGATACCAGGACCGGTTATGCCCTTGAATGATAGGGAGATACCAGGACCGGTTATGCCCTTAAATGATAGGTATATTTCAGAGCCCGTTATGCCCTTAAATGATGAGTGCATCCAATCTGTTTCGCATGTGAATTCATGGACGAACCCATCGCGGGCTGCTTGGTACCGCCGCCATCAACCGTGCATGTCGTGCGGGGTCACTGACAGCCCGTGCTGGCGGGCCTCGTGGTTGCTAGATTCTGGGAAGCTGTGTAATTCGTGTGGGCTGCGCTACCGCAAAACGAGGATCCGCTGCGCGAATGCTAATTGCAATTATGTACCGTCGAAGCTCGAATTAATGGCTATTTCCAAAGGGAAAGTGGCATGGCACCTAGTGAACTGCCCGAAGTGTAACAAACGCGTCACGCTGGACTATTAGACGGCCTAAGTACCCCAATCAGCTACAGAATGCATTAAGGCCAATACGCATACGTTTAGTTTTTGTTAAGATTCTATATTTGGTGTTATATTTAGTAGTAAATCTGTTGGTATATACGAATCGAAAGCGAGCATAGCTGATGTGCTGGGGTTAGGTGCATGAAGCGGAAGCCCCGCTCACGGTACTCGCTGCACGAGCTGCACGAGCTCTTTGTAAAAGTGATCGTCAATAAATAGCTTCATCATTTATGTATTAATCGGTCTTGCACACCAGGTGACTGGCTCACAGGGTGGGTGGGTGGAAGGCCTTCTGTCGTAGTGTAACTCAACAATCAACCACGCAAACGGTTGAAAATCAAAAAGAATTGAATGAACAATCAGTATGTATGCCAATTGGTCTTGCACACCAAGTGAACTCATTGGCATGGCTCACAAGGTGAGTGGGTGGAAGGCCTACTGTCGTGGCACATGTTACTCAACAAGCACGCTCGGTTTCAATGTGAAAATATAAATGAATAGCTTAATATTTTATATAACAGCCCATCCTGCTAGCATTGGCTGGTTGGCATGATTGTCATGTGCGGGGATGGTGAAAGATCTAATTTCGTGGTGGAACTCAGCACGCACGCACGCCAACGACTTAAATTTCGGAATAATTGAGTGAATGGCTTAATCTTTCATGTAAAAATGTCGCACTGGTCGACATAGGTTGCCATGGGCTGGCATGACCCTGCAGGGCTTGACGGTAAGGTACAACAGCAAGGTGTTAAAAGATCCATTGACGATGATGCTGGCAATTGAGTGACCCCGGAGCGCCCAGTGGCCCCGGAGCGACCTGAGCAGACTGTCATTGTACTTACGAAACGGGTACGATACTGCCAATGTACGCTGCAATTGAGCACAGCCAATCGTATGTCTGCATAATGTGCACTGCGCGAGGTACCGCAGTCCCTTCATGTTAGGGAGGTCAGTCCATGTCAAAACGGCAGATATGTTTGAAATGCGAGCAATTGAGTGACCTTGTTGAGTGACTTAACTATATATGCTACAAAGAAACTCCACTGATCAATTATTTATGCTATTTCTTCGACCCCCAGCGATTTGCGAATGTCGGCCTTGATGCGTTCATTGAACCCCTCGCGGTTGTCGCGCCACATCTTGCATGCATCGATGTTCGCCCCGCTCTCAGGGTTCGGCTCGGCCAGCATGCTCATCACGCTGAGCAAGATCTTTTCGACGCTTTGGATGGGCGACCAGCGCTCGGCAGCCGTCTCGTACATGTGCGGGTCGTCGCCGGGCGCGTGCAGGATCGAAATGCACACTTCGCCGTTGGCGTAGACGTTCGGGTGAAACACAGGCGGCGTGAACGTCATTTTGGGCGGGTTCAGCGGGTAGTCGCTGGGGAACTTCAAAGTGGCGGGGAATACGCCACCTTCGTAGCAGGTGTCTGCCGGGCCGGCTATAAGGCACTCCCACTCCAAAAAGTTGTCCTCAGAAACGGGGCCGGCACTGATGCCTTCAGGGGAGTCGAGAATGAGCTGCCTAAACTCCATCATCAGCCGCTTAACCGCGGTCGACGGCCGCTTCGATTTGGGAGCCATCGCTAGCTGTGTATGAGGGTCGGGTTGTGGTTGAGGGTCGGGTTGTGGTTATAGGTTTAAGGGCTTAGAGGGGGGAGCCTTGGGAGTTTGTTGTGGCCGGCCACGCTGGGGAGTTTGTTGTGCGGGTAAACAAGCTTAATGGCTGCTCGGCAAGTTCCAGTGGAGCGCAAAAATTCCAGTGGAGCGCCAAAATTCCAGTGGAGCACTAAATAGTACAATTAGTTAAACAGTGGTTATTTACTGAGAGTCCGGGGCTATTTTATATATACTGAGCTTGGTGTAGTCACGAAGCCCTTCGTGCCTTCACACCTGCAGTCACCGCTACTAATCCACCATGTAATTTAAATCGTTATGTAGTTTTGAATCGTTAATGGGTGCCTCTATACGTGAATCTTAAACAACATTTCCAATGGCGTCCACGTAGCTACTCCCCATGGCTTCTCCTCAAGCTTTCAACCCGTCTCTGAATATCACTCTTGCCATTACGAAAAGAACAGCATGTTTTAGCGTCCGCTTGGAGGTGCCGCTGCTGTTGTAGTCGAACTTGCCGAGGCTCGTCAAACTGGCTTGATGGGAAGTCGCTGCTGGTAGATCGTTTTGCTCGGCTGCTGGGAGATGTACGCCTTGGTCGGCTCTCCAAACTCATCACTCTGTCCTCAAAGTAGATAGCTTGTGTTTAACGCAGGCAGAGCACAAACACCTGATATGCTTTTTCATTCTCGGGTTCCGGCCACGGGAGTGCCAATACGCGATTCATCATCGATTTCATCATCAAACATACCCACGCCATGCCCGTCTTGCGACACCGATGCAGCAACACTAGCATCGACTTCATAAAAACCTCCCCAGCATGGCCAGCGTGCCCAATCGGATGAAGTTGTCGGCACCCGACACGGGTAAAACAGTCTTAACACGGAAAGCATCACCTCATTGTACACGTACTTCCTGGCGTTCGTTTGGTAGTGGTACAGCTGCACGATGATACCGGCCTCATTAACTTGCATGTTGATGCATTGCAATAAAATGCATCAACTGTCGCCAAAGTGGGGTGTTCAGGGAGCTTGATGCGCTTTGAAAGCTTTGCGAATACACGCGTCATATCTGCACTGTCGAAATCGGGAATCTCGGCACCGTAAATTGCTGCTATAGTCTCAGCAATCACCGCATCACACTTGAACTTGAGGTCGAACAATATACTGACAAACAACGATGCCGAACAGGTCAGAAACAACCAGCACAACGTCAGCAGATTCCATTTGTGAATTTAACTGGAATATTGTGCGTATTACACACTTTAGAATGTCGTAAACGTCGCTCCTGTGGGCTGCGGTACATCCTCGGGTCCCCGTTCAATTCGCCCCGTATTGACGGCCAAAAACAGCCATTGGCAGGCTGGAATTGACGTAGTGAAACATAGTTTCATCTCTTGTATCACAAATTTGCTCAATTTTCAGCAGGGGACTCACCCACCTACCTGGCGTTAAATTCCGAGCAAATGAACATTGTGTGCGAAACAATCCGGGTTTTATAGAACTTTATGCGGTCAATAAAACTGTGGCGCACTTCGGCGAACGCAGCATCGAACTATTGTTGGGTTTCTTGTTCTTCTTCGGTAAGAACGACGGGCAGCCTCTTGCCAATACAAAAGGGCAAAACATGCGGCTCGGTATCGGTGTTCTAACATAATTTCCACGAACCAGGATGGAAAACAGCCTTGGGCGTTGTATCTCCTTCGGGAAGCTCCCTATCTTTACGACACCGGTACTGGCTGTCCTTTTACATGTAGTTTGTGTAGTAACTCTTCTGTGTGATCGCCGAGTCCACAGTTTTGGTTAGCTACTTGAAAGACGGAACCACGCCGACTGCATTTAGAGGACAGGTGGTGCTCGTATTAAGTATAATGGCTATATTTGCCCGTCATCCATTCTTACGAAAAACTTAGGTGCTACTTTATGAAATGTTGCGAGGATATGTACTATCATCCGGTACGAGGAATGGTCGCCAGTTCGTGGTGCTCCACATCTCGTTGATCCATAATCGGTCGAGCGTTCCGCAGAGATCTGGAACTTCTCAAGAATGGCAATGCTTCTCGGCATTTATTCCTCCGTTACCGTTTCATCAAAAAAGATGAAGAACAGTTACGCAAAGCAACCTGTAGGGACGAAGACGAGAAGGAATATTGCCAGTGTGTACAAGCGTTCCTTGCCTACGAGAGAGAAATTAGAACAACAATAGCATAGAATAAAGGAGACATAGCTTTACATGTGCAGATGGAAGCAGTCTAAAGTTTAATGAGGTCTTGTTGAATGCATACGAAGCTCCCTATCATAATGTAGTTCCCGTTACGAGCATTGCCATGTAGTCAAGCACAGCTGCAGAACTTATCAGAAACACAGCGCTCACAATGCGCAATGCCAAGTAAATCATTTGGAAAAAACACGTTTCATTTTGAGATTGTCTAGTAATGTAACGCTCGAGGAGATGAGAGTCGAATTGGCTATGGCTTTGGACCTACTTACTGGGGCCCCGAAACTGAGATGCTGTGAACCTCTGCCATACATCAACACTATCATATAGATGGAACGTTATTGCAACACAGCACAACTCAACACAGCAAGCTAAATAGCAGACCACTCA
The DNA here is from genome assembly GCA_030572815.1 of Starmerella asiatica. Taxonomy (NCBI): domain Eukaryota; kingdom Fungi; phylum Ascomycota; class Dipodascomycetes; order Dipodascales; family Trichomonascaceae; genus Starmerella; species Starmerella asiatica. Next base: position 8,852 of record JAJMBI010000113.1, on the reverse strand, counting down.
TCATAGCACTACACCCCGCGTACAACCTAATATCTAACACAATAATCACAACTATTCAATACAAAACACAAACAATATGCACTATATACTCCATAAAACACTGCAGCTAGTATGCAGATGGGATGTTGTGAGCGCATGGCGCCAAAAGTTGTAGCCGTCCATTCACCGTAACACATTACTAAATGCATCAGTGGCTATTTGCTAGATCTTTGCTGCTTGATAGGTACGATGAGACGCGCCTAGTTTGGCCGTAATCTACTACGAACGTCGTCATCTGTTTAATGTGTGTTTTATCAATACGCGTCGTATGCTCGTAGCTACGTCACTGTACACTCTGATCTATATCGTATATTTTTAGCTTCATCATACACGCAGCGGTGTATGGCAAACGCATGTAGGCGGCTATATCCGGTTACAGCGATTTACCCCTGAAGATGACTATTCCGGGGTCAGTGCTTCAGTGCATATTTTCAGATCGGCAAATGGCCAGCTCAAGATTTCAAGCAATAGGCCCAGTTAGTTTTTCTATGTGCATTACTTAAAATACAGCTCGTCATTATATTTATATTGCGACCGAAATGCGAAAAAAAATCCCGCTCTTGATAATACAAACACACGGATAAATCATTAACGATCGCCCGTGCGTGTATTTTCCCTACGCGGGTTGCTACACTTATGCAGTCCTAATTTTGCACTTTGGTGCATACCCTAACATCCTGTTTTAACGCGCCGTACCGGATGCTGCACATTTGCCCAGCAAAGTATCAAACACCACCCTTGTGGTAAGGACAATCGGAGATTGATTTTTCATCAGGGCAGAAATCTATACCCATAGAAACCGAAGGCGATCGGTACATGGATTTACGTCTATTCTTTGTCGTCAAAAACTCAACGGAAACAAGACCGTGGTGCGCCGTGAGCCATGTACATACCCAAGGTTAGGTTTATGTCACTCGTTCTTGGGGTGACGCCGTACCCGGGCCCACTGTTTGCCTCGGGATCGAGTTAGCCGCATCTAGGAGAAGCCCAAATACCCGTACCCATTAACATGCCCTACCTCCCACATGCCCTAGGGACCTACGATCCTGCGCCTAGCTGCGAGTTCGTGTACCCCTAAATTTCGGCCGTACTTAGGCTGAATATGCACCCCGGCCTGACATTATGACGTGGGCGATCCCGTCGTTACATCTGCGAACGTATTTGTTCGTGCGGCGTTGTCCCCCCCAGGATGGGGCAATGACGCAATAACCATGCGTTTACTGAAAAATAAATAAAACCACCGGCCGAGGCCTAAGTGTACCATCAATTAAAGTAGATCAATAAGTGCCTATTTTTTTATTTAAATTTCGTTAAATCGTAGATTCTATCAATAAAAAACAATGAGTATAAAAATAACTAGCCGTCGATGCAGCCCTCGGTAAAATACCTGCAGTGCGATCTGCTTACCAAACGAAATATATATCTACCTAAATTGGCGGCGCCTATGCAGATCCGCAATGGTTATGTTTGGAAACCGCAAGTACGCGTGCCTCAGTTGCATTCGGGGCCACCGGTCCTCTGCCTGTGAGCACCGCGACCGTATTCTTCTCCAAATCCGTAAACCGGGTCGCAAGTCCCAAACTGAGCCCCAGGGCCGGTTTGCCTTGGTTTGTAAAAGCAGCCATGGCGATAACTCGCGCTCACAGACGCATGCTCCTTTAAAAAATGGCAAAAACCGCGAGTACAAACTCGTTAGGGTCCCCAACGGCCCCGCCGAGGGCATCCACGTCGAAACCGACACTTCGGCTGAAGACGACGACGTCGTGGTTACGGAAAAGTACATTTTCGTGCACATTGGCGACAATTTGTTCAGGCGGGAGCTGAGGCCCGAGTATTCCGGTGCCCACGATGCAGGGGTGCGTCGTAAGTGCTGTTCGTCGCAATCGCACTCTCCTAATGCTCCCAGATCACGTACGGTATCCCCACGTACGGTGTCTCCACATACACAGTCTCCTCCGGGGTTTGAGCACAAGGCCTCGCCAATTGCCCAAACGCCGTCACCTCCTCAACCGCTTTCGCGGCAGGGATCAGTCGGGGAACTCCCGGGCATTCAAACGCCGCGAAATAGCTTGCCCAATATCAGTAACGGGCTTAGTTGCGGTCCCATTAATGTATTTGGCAGTAACGGGTCAATTAACGCCGAGCTGAATCCCATGTCGAATGGCATGCTAACTGAAATGAATGAAATGCCGAATTTAAGCGGTATGCCCAATGGTATGTCCAACGGTATGCAGAGTGGCATGAATGGTATGTCCAATAGCATGCAGAATGGCACAAATGGCATGTCAAAGGGCATGAATGGCATGTCGATGTATGGCGGACAGCTCATGGACAATGACCGCTTGTTCGACACTCCGAACGAGTTGACAAATGGCCCATTGGTTATTGGTCCGATGCAGTTCCAGCACGATTCGTTGAACCAGCAGCAAACAAACATTTTCAACGAGTTGGGACTCAGTGCTGAGGAGGCGCGCCAGTTGTGGCCGGACAACCCGCAGCAGTTCAGTTTTGCGTCGTTGTGCGTGCTTCCGGGCCAGTGTCAGTGTGGTGAGGACTGCTCGTGCCCGGACTGCTATGAGCACCGTTTGGGGAAGCACCTCCAGATCTAGTTTTCTTTTGTACAGTTCCGTTATTACGGATATCTTTTAATTTTTCTCTCTTGTTTATTTAATCATATATCATATATTTATCTTCTTTAACTAACTGTGCTCGGAAACCCATGAGTTAAACATGGCGAGCGCTGCTTCGGGTTGGCTGTACGGCACCATGTGGCCGGCCTCGAAGATGCGATAAAACGCCAGCCCGCCGTGCTCACGGCCATAGCCCACCTGCTTGTCATCGAACACGAGCGGTGCGTACTCAGTAGATAAAAAGGCATCATGGCCTGGCCATTGCAGCCGCTCGCTGAGGGCCTTGACGCCCAACCAGTTTACGCGATAGTCCAGGTCGCCAGCGTACAGCAAAACGCTAACATTGGACTCGAGCAAGTTGCGGAGTTCCGCAGTGTAACTGTGCACCCGGTCGAGCGTCAGCCTGAACTCGCCGCTCACCGTTGATGAGCAGTCCTCAAACGTAATCGTGGTGTTCACCCCCAATTCATGCTTGACGTGGTCTTGGTTCAAGTATTTCGTGACCCAGGTCTGTCCAATATAGCAGTGGTCGTAACAAACATCATCGATTTGGAACGGGTTGCGACCGGTTTCCGCATAGGGCTGGCTTAAGCCCTCGCAGTAGTTGCGGGCAAGCGTACACAGCAGGTCCGAGTCGGTATCATAGCACTCCTGCATCAATGTTTGGCATTTCGGTAACGCTCGGTAAAGATCCTCGCACGTTTCATCGGTCAAAACAGGCGGGTACCCACCGCGGCCACATGCCATGTCCACTTGAGCCTCCGTTTGCAGTAAAACGTCAGAAATCCCGTTACCAATCAGCACTGAGCTCAACTGCACCACGGCTTCGTCCTTGCGCGTAACAAGTTCATTGGCAATGGCCGGAATGTAGTGGCCGCAGTAAGACTCACCAGCAATATGGAAAGGCTGCGTAGTGTACTCCGGAAATTGGGTGAAAAGCGTGTTCAAAAACCTAAACATGGCTTTCGCAGCATCATCCGTGGTGTTGACATGCTGTGAACCCCAACTGAACCCGGTGTTCACGGGCTGATCCACAAAAATCAGGGTCGCATTCGAGTTCCACGACCACGGATTATGCACAACTTCGAGTTGTTCATTAATCCGGGACGGGCCCAGTTCGAAAAACAGCCCATTCGAGCTCGAGGCACACCCGGGACCTCCGTTCAGCCAGAGCACGACGGGATCGGTTTGGGGGTCATTGCGGGACTCAAACAGCCAGAAATATAAATGACTGTCGGTATCCAGCAGATCCACGTACCCACTCAGCTGTTTTACGCCGTTGTCGACCCCCAAACTGTGGGGATCACGCGCGCGCACTTTCGATACATAATCAACTACATACTCGGTGAAAAGGCTGGGATTATTTTGAACATTTAGATCAGACTCAAAATTGGCTTCAAATAGGTCTCCAATGTTAGCAGTAGCTGCTGCCAGCTGCGCTATAAACGCCGATGTGATCCTCATCGTCTTATCTCTCTATCTGCTCAAGGTTAGGGTATCAAACTGCACGTGAAATGCCTATGTCGCCGTTTAACAGACTGTGTCGTTTTACAGACAATGTGTTATTCAGATATTGCCATGCAGTTAGAATGTAGTGCCTCTCTCTGGTTTTATAAGTCCTTACGTACTATATATAAACTTAAAGGCCCAAGGCGGAATTACTCACAGCACGTATTCATAAGAGCGTATCAAACCTGGGGTAATGAAACATATCATCAAATCGAAGTTTAGCTTGCTTTTTAGAGATATGTTACGCCAGTATCGCACAATCGTCGTACCTTGGGGTCGCTAATTCTGACCTGATCCATGCTTAAGGTAGTTTAGCGCTAGGCAAACAGTCATTGCACTCATACTTTTGTATATATTTAATGTTGAGGTGTTGGTTCATTGGGTTTACATTTTACATCTGCGATGATGCGTTCGCACGTCGTCATGCACGTACCCCGCACTGCAGTGCATTATGATCTCGAAACTGTTTCCCACCCCCACACTGCTACTGCAATGACTAACGAAAAAGTGTCAGTTTTGAGTTATCGTGAATCCTTAAAAGGTCCAGCCACGTAGGTATTCTTATCCAAATTGGCAGGCTATGGTGTAGTTCACGACAAGTTAACGAAGTCAATTAGAACTGAATCGGTTACAATTATACAAAATAAATACGCATTCTTACGAATTTGTGCGCATGCTCGGCCGGGTCCCGATGCCGGCGAGGTTAGTTAAACGCACGGTGATTCGAGTGCGGGCAATATGCGGAGGCTAGCCACTAGCATACTGTGCCCCGCTTCCGGCGCCCACTATGCACGTGACATTTGGACAGTAATCCCGAGTCACCGTCATTCAGAAAGGATAAGCACGGGTTTTTTTACAATGATTTCACAACTGAGGCATAATTATTCAGCCAAGCCCGCGAAGGGCTTGCCGGCCTAGTGCCTCTAAGCGCGAATATATTGCGTCCGGGCTGAGCCCGCGTGTCATTAATCCGTGTAGGCACCGTATTTACGGCACGATTTTTGCTTTACCGACCCCAATTTAGTGGATACTGGGACAAATACTCTAATAGACTAAAATGTACCCATTTTAAGCATAGTCTGTTGATAGTATCATTCTTATCAAGCTCGAAGCTTATCGCAAACTGCATGCTGCGATTCAGGGTACGGGACGGATATTGATTTCAGATCGAACCGCCGCGTTTGATCGCTATCAGCACAATTCTTTTGGCCACGTAAGGCCCTTAGACACATTCAGTTCACCGAAAGGTAGCGTTTGGCTGGAATTATGGGACATACATCGCGGTATTACCCTCAAATTGGGTACCTTATATAAAGATATCTAGTAATCCCTAGCATGGTCGATTTTTAACCCTTGCCCCACGCGTGGGGAAATGAGGAGCGGGCCAGCTTTTCTGCAGGATGACGTAAAGTGCCTTACATGAAAATAGAAAGCCTCACGATAGTTGGTCAATCGTTATATATAGCTCAGCATCCCTGTAGATCCAGGTCTTTTTTCGGTTAGCATTCAGGCTTTTGGAACTCAGGTCATCGTTTCATTTTTAGTAAAAGAGAAATTGCCCTCCCGTCTGAAGCCAATCAACCTTTTTTTCCGCTTTTTTTTTCCGCCGCCGGATCAACAACGGAAACCACACACACCCACACACTCACATAATTTATCACGATGTCTGATTCAAGTAAGGAACCCATCGAGAAAGAATGCGTGACTATGAAAGGCGAGGTGCTCTCGCACGTCGACAGCGATGACATGTCGTATACTCCAAGCTCCACAAACGCGCCCGACGAGCCCGCAACAAAAAACGTTTTTAAGCGGATGTACCGGAGTTTCAAACCCCCCGAGGACCATCATCTCCACCTCGAAATGGACCCCCGCGAACGGGCGGTTATGTACTTGAATAGATCGCAGCCCAAACTGTCGAGAAGACACCTTATGATCATTGCCGCATCCTCATGTGTAGGCACAGGTCTTTTCATTGGTAGTGGCGCCTCGCTGAAAATTGGAGGCGCTGCTGCCATTGTGTTGGGGTTCGGTATCATGGGCTTCAACATGCTGTGCACAATGTCTTCTATTGGCGAGCTCAGCTTGTTGTATCCAACAATCAGCCCATTGTACTCGCTGGCCTCGCGATTTTTGCACCCGTCGCTCGGATTTGCCATTGGCTGGCTCTACTTCTTTGTATGGCTCGTTACCGTACCCCTCGAGCTGATTGCCGCGGCAATGTTGACGCAGTATTGGAAACACGATAACAATAGTGCCGCTCACGTTAACCCCGTGGCCTGGGTCGCATTGCTGTGGGCGTTTGACGTTTTCATTAGCCTGAGTGGCTCGTTACTGTACGGCGAGCTCGAATTCTTTGTTGGATCGATTAAAGTTTGTGCAATGCTCGGATTCATTCTGTATTCATTGATCCAGGTATGTGGCGGGCCCCCAACGGGTCATTATTTGGGTGCCCACAACTTCTATAACCCGCGGGCGTTCATGCACGGGTTTAAAGGCCTGGTGCAAGTAGTTGTTTCGTGCTCTTTCGCCTTAGGTGGCACGGAAGTCAGTGGCATTGCTGCGGCTGAAACAAAGAACCCAGTTAAGTCGATTCCTTCCGCGGTACGTCAAGCATTCTGGCGTATTTTAGTATTCTTCGTGATCGGGATCCTGTTTGTCGCTTTGTTAGTGCCGGCAACGACGAAAAACCTCGGCAACTCTGAGGATGGGTCAGGATCACCTTTCATTTTGGCTTTGGAGCTAACAGGTGTGCGTGCATTGCCATCAATTTTCAATGCCGTTATCATTTGCTCGGTTATTGGTGTGTCCAATGCCGCAATCTACGCATGCTCGCGAACGCTCACGGCATTAGCTGTGGAGGGTGGTGCCCCGCACATCTTCTGCTATCTCGACCGTAAAGGACGGCCCCTTATGTCATTGTTGGTGGTGCTCGTGTTTGCATTGATCAGTTTTGTCGCCGCCTCGGACAAGTATAACGACGTTTTTAACTGGCTCTACGCTTTTGCCGCATTGGGATTCCTGTTTGCGTGGTCCGGCATCAATTTGAGCCATTTGAGGTTCCGATGGGTGATGCGGACGCAGGGCCGCAGCCTGGACGAGTTGCTGTACCTCTCCCCCTTGGGTGTTTTCGGCTCCCTGTGTGGCTCGATCATCTCCGTTGGGACATTAGGTCTGCAATTCTGGATCTATTTGTTCCCAATTGGCGAAAATCCCGATCCAGCCGTGTTTTTCCAGGGCGATTTGTCGATTCCGGTGTTTATTGCTCTTATCGCAGGCCACAAGATTTACTACTGGAAAACGGCGAAATTTACGAGCAATGCCGATATGGATCTCGACGACGGCGTGCGCGAGATCGACTATGACGAGCTCGAGAAAATAAACGCCGAGGATGCCGAAAAGGAGCGCAAGAACCCGCTGCGGAAGCTTGGACGGTACATGTGCTGAACACCAAAGTATTTATCAGAAAAATTAGCATTAATATATGGATTTGCATAAATGACGCTATCTCAGCTGCCTCCACAGGGTGGTTACCCACCAATTAGGTGCATCCATGCAGGTACTCCACACATAGGGTGGATAAAGCACACCACACACTTGTGCGAAGTCGCCAACACGGGAACATCGCCTTTAATTGACATTTCCGAATGCATGGACCGGATCTGGGCAACTGAGCTGGCGCGTGAGGGGAAGTAATTAAGTAGCCTTACCTGATATCGGTAAACGCATCGGTTAAAACCGGCCCACTATCTGCGTCAATCTTCCACCGATAAGCAAAGGGAATGGAATGCGAAGTATATGGTTTAGTATATAGCTAAAGTACTCATACTCGAATCGTACTGGGCCTAAATTGGGCATGCTGGTCTCGAGCTGTCTTCATAGCCCTTTCAAGCACTTATATCCATCAATTTCAACAACCAAGACCCGTTTAGTATGCTGAGGCATCGTTAACACTCAAATAATTCTAACATCATTCGAATGGCCCGCTGGTTTCAGACAAACCTTGGGCCCGAGCGCGGTGCCTACACTGACGGTGTCGTCCGTTCACAGTGTATATCACGTGCGCTGCCTTACCCGACGCCGTCCGACAAGCCCCATTTTTAAGAATAATGAGCTCGAGCTGTCTTTGTAGCCTGTAATTTCAACACGCACGGCCAGCTTGGTACATTTAGGTACCATTGCCACATATGCTAAATATAATGTTATTTAATCGCGTGGTCCGGTGTTTTTCAGCACACGCTCAGAGTCCGGTGCAAATGAGGTGCATATGCTGACTCAGAGCACGTGCTCACCCAGTGCATAACTAGGCTACGCGAGGGAGTCAACGTGCGATGTCCATTTCGCTATAATCATCGCAATGATTCGGCCCTTTATAAGCTCCCGATGTATATATTTTGCGTCTTTCACGATTACTGTCTTGAAATTCAGCCGCTTTATAAGGCGTTCCATGCACAATGGACGCTCTCATGACGGCACTGCCCATATGTTCCTTACCCTGTTCCCAATCCGGTAACTACTGTGTGCACTGCGCTCAAACCTTATTTGCCTCCGGTCGCCCCCTCCCAATTAAATATATAAAAGCACCGATTCTTCCCAAAATAATTCCTTTTACACCTTCGAATTTGTTCAGCACAATGATTGCTATTTTCCTGGCCTTCGTCATTGCAGCGCAGAATG